>JAJPUD010005820.1:6550-51259 GCA_023553655.1 Myrmecobius fasciatus
TACTTGTCAAAGAAAGAGTTGTATTGAACAGAGCTAGTCCTGGGACTTACAACTGAATACAATAACTTAGATGCTAAGTACTATATACATATATACACACATATTCACATATTAAAAGTGATTTTTCTTGTATTCTTGATTCTGATTATAATATTCGTGTAATATTTTGAGTTGCTGAAAATTTTTTCCCTAAAAATAAAACCAGAAAAACTCATTTCTATGATCTCAAGTATATGTCAATGGAAGAAAAGGAGTGATCAAGTGAACTTGGTCAGAATTGAGCTGTAGCAATAGTGTTAGGAAAGGGAAACAGAGTAAGCAGAAACTGAATGTGATTCAGATGTCAAGAAGAGCTAATTGTTCAGTCATCTGGTTGAAGTTTAGATCACTGAACATTAAGAATCTGAAACATATATTGAAGGAAATAGGCATGTGTGTGTACCATATACATATGTGCATGCATACATATGCACAATACATGTTTTACATATGTATCATATGGATCTGCATATGTATATGTGTATGGGCGTGTGTGTATTTGTATCCCCCCTTGAGCTTAGGAGACCATAAGCTGCTTTGCTTCCAAGTCTTAAAGGAAGAAAAGCCTATCTTTTCTCTAGATATGACATTTCCAGTTGGCACAGTGCAACTATAGATTAGTCTTTTATATGCATTTAACTTCATAATAGAACCAGAGGAAATATAGAAATGTCCTATGGATTTCTGTCCTAGATGGTTATCTAAATAGAGAAAGATTACTTGGTGTTCACATAGCTTTTCCAGCACAAAATTAAAATTTACATTGGACAGAAAAATTATTAAGAAATTAATTAATCAAATGATATAAAAAGGCAGTTTTCATAAGAAGAAATCAAAGCTATCAGTTATGTAAAATGGTATAAATCACTATTGAATAGAAAAAATGCAAATTTGCACAACTCTAGAATACCCCTTTACACCTATTGAATTGATTAACATGACGGAAAAGGAAAATAGCAAATTCTGGAGACACGAATGCACTCTTGGTGAGGTTATGAATTAGTCTGTATAATGAATAGTCCATGTGAAGAATTTGAAGCTGTTCCTAAAGGGATATAAAACTGTGAATACCTTTTGAGGTATTGCTCTCTGTACTAGATCTGTGCCCCAAAGAGATCAAAGAAAAAAAGAAAAGAACCTATATGTACAAAAAATATGTGTAAGCTCTTTTTGTCATTGCAAAGAATTTAAAATTGCCCCCATCAACTGGGGCAATTAAGCAAGCTGTGGTATATGATTGTTATGGAATACTATTGGTTCTGTGGGAAATGATGATCAGGACTTCAGGAAATAACAAGTAAGCTGATTTCAGAAAAAAACTGGGAAGATTTACTTGAACCAATGCAAAGTTAAGTGCAAAAAACCAGGAGAAGATATATCATAATAGTAATATTGTAACAATGATCACAGCTACTCTTTTTAAAACAATGATCTAAAATAATGCTGAAGGACTTATGATATTCTATCCATTTCCAGAGGAAGAACTGATACATCCTGAGTGCAAATTGATGTGTGTATATATGTTTATTTTTGCTTTTATTTTTATAACAAGGCTAACATGGAAATATATTTTACAAGATTTCACATGCATAATTGATACTGTTACTTACCTTCCTTCTCGATGGGTGGTAGAGGAGCCAGAGGAAGGGAGAAAATTTGGAACTCATTTTTTTAATGTTAAAAATTAATAAATATTTTTAAAAAGTAAAAAAAATAGAAAACTAAAGGTACTTCTTAGACACCAGAACATCATAGGAAAGTAGTGTGACTACAAAATTAATGTTAGTACAAGCAAATAAACCAATAGCTTCTCAGCACAAGCAAAGATGGTGACACTCAAATATAGCTTGCAGAACTCAGTGAGTCTGGTGAGAGTGAGACCTGATGTCTCCTCTGTAGAAAATCCAAGCTTCAAATTGGAAAAATTGGAAATACCAAATAGTGTATGATGTTGGCATAATATATAGTCAATGTAATAGGATTCTCCAGAAAACTAGGAGAAATCAAAAGTCTGATCATCACATCCTAAAAAGCAGCAAACAGTAGATCTTGGCCCTAGTGCAAAGGTATAATTCAGGTGCTAAGCCTGGAAAGATGCGTACCAAAGGAAATACTGACCAGGCAAAGACTCAGAGGGAGAAAAAAAATCATTGAAGATTTACAGGAATTCCTTGAAGAATTGATGCAAGAGATAAAAAAAAAATGATTACTTTTGTAAGAAATAATTGAAAGGAGAATAAGTAAGAGAAAATAAAAAGCAAACTACTCAAATAATAGATTCCTAAAAGTAAGAGAAATCAATGACACCATGAGAAAACAAAAAAAAATCTTAGGACAAAATATGATTTAGAAAAATAGATGAAAATATAAGGTATCTGAAATTCAAAAACAACAACAACAACACCTATCTCATTTAGAAAATGGATCAAGGAGAGATTATTTAAGAATCATTGAACTCCTGAAAAAGCAAAGTTAAAAGAAAAAAAATCTCAATATCATATCATAAATAAAAACTATTCAAAGGTATTAGAAACAAAGGATAAAGAAAAGATAGAAAGAATCCATTCATCATCTCTTGAAAGAAACCCCAAATAGAAAAATCCTAGGAATGATGTAGCAAAAATTCTTAACTCTCAAGTCAAAGAAAAATAATGTAAGCACATATGTAATAAAAATGAACATTTTAAAATATTTTATAAACTAATGAAGAATGAAATAAACAGAGCCAGAACAATTATATAATATCAACACTTTTATAAAGACAAACAACTTTGAAAGCTACAAGAACTTTGATCAGTATAATCCCTGAATTTGTTTTTCTTGACTATGTATATCTATTACATGGGAATTTGCTGTTCTTTTTCTCTTTTTCTTTTTTTTTTTCCTCAATGGCATGGGAGGTCAAATAGAAAGAAAATACATTCCTTTCCATTTAAAAAATAAATGGAGATAGAGGTGTGGGAGAAGTGGAATATTGCATAAATTTTCATAGATCATTGTACTGTGAATTATGCTTAATCATTTTATTTTATTACAAGAATTTTCTCATGATGTGTAAATAATATATAAATGTTTACAATAAAAAAACTAAACAAGCAATGAAACTTAGAAAATAATGCAAGCATTCAGAAATAAGCAATTCATATATACAGGAATCTCATTCAAAATTACAAAGACCGGCCTGGCAATGTCTGATAAAAATGAAAGGAGATATTGGAATATGATATCTCAGAAGCAAAAGATCTAGGCTTATACCCAAGAATAACTTGCCTTGCAAATATCAATATAATTCCTCCTAGGAGAAAAGGAGATCATTAGTGGAACAGAGGACTTTCAAACATTTCTGATAAGATCAAAACAGTAGAAACTTTGAAAAGCACACATAAGAGTCCAAAGAATCTAAGAAAGGCAATTTTATTTGAGTATTTATTTGAAAAGTATTGTAGTATAATATAATGCTAACATTCAAATAGGGGATAATAATAATTTTCTCTTTAGAAACAATATCTAAAGAATTTTGAGGAAATTAAATAAGAAAAAAAAATGAGGTCCTTAGCATATCTTTCTTCTAACGGTCTAAAGAGGAGAAAAAAATGGAGGGTAAAAGGCATCCACTGGTGTAGAAAGAAGGAAAGGATTTGGAATTTGTTACTTTTTGTATTTGGAAGGTATAAATAGAAGAATATACAAACATGGAAGAAATGATGGGAGAGAGCCATCTATGACTGTCTGAAATGGAGAAAGGAAGATTGACAAAGAGTTTGGTGTCAAAACATATCAAACTTAAAAGGGAAATGAAGAAGAATAGAAAGGAAGTTTAAGAGGCAAAATAATACTAGGGAGGGAATAGCAATAGCCCAATCAAACTTCCCGATCCCAAAGTAGATTTTAAAGAGGGAAAAGAAAAGGAGTAAAACCTAAGAAGTCATCTTAGATAATTTTTAAATTGCTAAATCATTTGTGGTCTGTGAATGTAATGACATAATTGCATTGTAAGAGCAGATGATTACATAGGATGTTGGGTGATATGAACCGATGCAGAATGAAGTGAGAATAATTTAGACAAGAATAACATTTTGAAGAAAAACAACTTTCAAAGTTGCAATGCAATGACCAGGCACATCTTCCAAGAATCTGAGAGAAAACATTTTACCCATCTCCTGACGAGACTTAATACAATTGTATAAGCTATGTATTTCTGTAATTTTTGGGGCATGACCACTGTGAAGATTTGAATTGTTTGGTTATTTATTAATGTCATACATATGTATACATATATATGTGTGTGTACACACACACACATATACATATATATGTATGCATGTATATCTCAGAGTAGTCACTGAAACATTTTAAATGTAAATAAGAAAGAATAAAATGAAATTCAGAGGAAGCAAAGACAAGGCATACTCCTTGGAACATCGATATTACATACTTTAAAACAATCTAATGGTAGAAATGAAATGTGCAGTTTTATATAAAATCCTCTTTTTGTTTCTGTATTCTCTGTCTCCTTTTTCCTGCTCCCTTTCTTCTCTTCCTCCTTCCCTCCTTTCCTCCTTCCCTCCCTCCTCTCTTTTTCTTCTTCTCTCATTTTTATATCTATAAATTCATAATTTCAGGATTAAAGAAATAAAGTTTCCTATGCTATTCAATTCCTAGATTCTATATTCTTTTGTTTTGGGATTCATCTCAAGTTCAAAATTTAAAAGTAGAACTCTATCTTCTCTAAATTTTCCCCTCTTCCAAACTTCATATTTTTAAAGATACAACTATTCTTTTGGCCATGTAGATAGGCAAATTGAGAGTCTTTTTTGATTTTTTTATCTCCTTCACCCCTCCCCTGCTAAATCAAATCCAGTTGTCAAGCCATCAATTCTATGTCCTCAATATCTCTTACATCTATTCCTTTCTTTCTATTTATATGATCACTACTGTCTTTTTGATTTTCATCATCTCATTTCTTGTTCTACTGCAACAGACTCATGACCATCTTTTTTCACTATGTTCTATTCTTTACACAGCTGCTAAAAATAATCTTCCTAATGCACATGTTCAGACAATTTAGTAGTTCGTTATTGCTTCTGGGATAAAATACAAACTATTTTTTTAATCCTCAGGGCATAGATTACACATAGTATGCATTCAATGAATGTTTGTTGAAATGAATTGATTCAGAGCAGAGTACCAAAGGGTATGACTCCAAAGTGACTCACAGAACACAGAAAATTAAACTGACTAGGAAATAGAAGTACATTTTCCCTCTGGGGAGTTGATTTCTTTTTAAAATAATTATTAAAAACAATGTGAATATTGATCATAATATTGAATCAGTAAAATATTCAACTATTACAATGCCAGGCAACTCTTTGTGACACAAAGTGTTGGCAAATATTTTAACCTAATATTTATTTAAGGGATATTTCATAGTAATTGAATACCACTTTGGGTGTGTTTAAACAAGCAAAATGAAATGAAAACCTGATTAATTATCTGGTGAATTGGATCAATGTAGATAATGAATCTTGATAAATCACAACAAAATATAATGCTTTTGTTTTCATTAGCAGGGTTCCCTCTTCTCTGGATGTTGTAGATAATTACAACAATCCTTTATTTTTTTTATCCTGTATAGACAGCTTTTTTAAAAAAATCAATATAACATATTGCTTTTTGTATAGAAAAAAATGACTTCAAAATACACAGTACCTTATAATTGAATGTTTCTAATACTTATTTATGTTCTGGTTTTGATGATTTCTTGACAGAGATGCAAAAGAACTTTTAAACTAAAACACAAGGAAACTCCAAAGAACAACCATGCTTTTAATTTGAATACTATGTAGACTAAATTTATCCCATAAACTGCCTTCATACAACTAATGAATAGTCCCTAAGCTGATCCATCATAAGTATTTTGTGGCTGCTTTGTTTTTTACCCGAGAGTGAAGCTGAAGGTACTTCTTTCTTTAACAAACTAGGCATTAATTAAGGTAAGCAGGGGACTAGAATGGCTAATTGATATTACAAAGTGTAGAAAAATGTAACACATAGCAGTGAGACTATTCTTAAAGAAATATAGCACCATTTTCTATAAAGTGAAATTAAAGAACAATAATGTTTTTGAAAAAAACTGATATTTTGTAAAATTATAAATATTTGAATGTAAAATTGATTTTGTGCATAAAAGACATTAATATGTATTCTTTTACCTTTATGGAACAGTAGAAAATCATCAGAGTTTTGTCTTTCTCCCATCTTTTCCTACATAGATAGATTTGTAACCAATGATTTCATTTAAAGTTCATGCTATATTTAATAGGAAACTTTAACCTTGTAATAGCCAAATTAAGGTGGAAAAATAGCTCCCTGACCCCTGAAGATCAAGAAATCAGCAAGTCTGCTCTTGAAAAGTGTTACAAAAGTGTATTGCTAAAAACATTTCATATTTTTTTCCTACAATGCTTTGAAAGAAACTTGTTTTAAGAAGTATGTGGTTTCTGAGCAAAGCTATAACTATGTTTGTACCCAGTGCTAAAGTGGGTGTGTCCAGGCTTAGAGCAGGGTTTTCAAGAATAGAACAGTCTTGTTTCTTTCTCTTAAGTAATATCTTAGTCTTGATAAATCCCTAAAAACTTTGCTTTCTTTTGCCTTTCTTTTTATCATAAGCAGTAACCCAACATCTGACACATAAGTGTTTAATGAATTTTTCATTTAATGTAAGGAAAAGAAAAAGCCCTACTATGATGTCCCACCCTCTCATGGAAGCTTCATAATTTATATGAAGGATATAGAAGTCTTGGATGAAAGATGGATAAATCATGAGAGTTGAGAAAAAGAAAGAAATCACTTTTAAAAGGGCTATGTATATATTATTGTGCATAAATGAGGAGAAATTGGACTAATAAAATTTCCTTCTGAATATATTCAAAAACATGCACTTGAACTTGCAGCGTATGTTTAACAGATTGCTATAGTCAAAGACCTGAAGACTAACACTACCACAAATGGACAGGTACAACTTGCCATAGACCAAAGGAAAAAAAAAACATGTCTCTTAAGTCAATAAATCAATTTAGTACATTAAATAACTCCAAATGGCCAATCAAAATGTACTTTAGACTTGCATCTTAAATGTTTTTCTGTAATGTTATTTACTCAGTATTCTTACATAAGCTATATTGCCACATTGAGTGCCCCTCCCTATCCTTTTCATGCTGTCACTGTAATGATTTCATGGATGAGTTAGGGAAGATCATCAAATCAACAAAATGAATGATGTTTATTTCAGAACAGATCATGATTCAGTACAGAACATCTTGCTTAATATAAAATGTAAAAGAAAGCACTTTATTTTACCAATATTTTTCACCTCTATATATGAATCCAGAGTCTTTATATTGTCAAACCATCCCCTCTCCACTGACCTTAGTTAATTATCTTTTTCAAAACTGTACATGCATTTTAACAGAATAGAGTAATGGAAACACTGAAAGCGATATATGTATTACAGTCATTATTATATGATATGAATTTACCTATATTTTCTATTCCTTTATTCAATATATTTCTATTTAATATGTTGTAGAATATGTGATTAATTACAAAGAAAGAGAATGCTAAATATACGATTTTTCAAAAGACAATGTCTGATATTAAAATGGTATATGTTAAAAAGTATCATTTTAAAAATTGATAAATTCCTATTCTGATGCTTCATGCTAGTGGAGATGACCCTGGACTCTTGAAGGTGATAGTAGGTAGGACCTATCAAGATGAAATGGCTTCTTTTATAGGTATGGCAACCCAATTAAGCTTCCAGAAGCTTGTCATGAGAAGCTTAGTTACAGTAACCTACAAAACTTTCTATTAAGGTACAGATAGGTTATGATTTTTATGAGTTGATGAGCTCATACTATAGAAATAATTTATCCTTAAAGATTTGAAAACATGACCAAACATCAATAAATGAAGTGACTAGCTAATTGTTTTTGGTATCAAAACATGACTTCAAACAATACATTATTATATTTAGTTAAAAATGTGTTTTCTTATTAATAAATGATAGAGCAGAATTAGGAATGATGTCAAAAATCTTAGATCTAGAGAAAAGATTTCAAATTTTCTGCTGCTTAATTTGTTATCTAAAAGTACTTATCATAGATAAGATTATTATTAAGAAATGATTGCTTAAATTGCCCTTGTTCAGAAAAGGCAGGATTGTGTACACTAAATTAGAGAGGAGAGACACAGACAGACAGATAGGAAAGTGAGAGACAGACAGACAAACAGAGACAAAGACAGAGAGACAGAGACAGAGAGAGAGAGAGAGTTTACATAGGTAAATAGGCAAAGAGTGTATTAGCAAAGATGAAGATATACCCTGCTTTTTCTTGATCCCTCCCAAGTAAAGCCAAAGCAATATTTTCTATGGATAACTTTATGGAGTCTAAGGAAGTAGAAATAGGAGAATATGGTTCAAAGATTTTTATTCTCTTTCCTTTGTGAGAAATGAAGAGGAAGGGGAAACAAACTTAGGAATGACCAGAACTTATAGTATCAGAATAAAAAAAAATGTTCACAATAAAAATAACCTTGATCTCCTCTAAAGTGCAAATCAAACTCTTATGACTCCAAAATAACTGTACACAAAATAGCCTTTGGTGATGTGGCAATATCTTTTACAAAGCTCACTTTGGGTAATGCATGAAGGAATCTAGCATTTCCTTGATGATCAACAGTAGCAATGTTAGCAAAAGTTCATAAGTTGTTGAAAGTCAAACTGTCTTAAAGATATTAATTCTAGCCCCATATGGTACATGATACTAAAGGAATGTGGGATCCAAACATATTTTTCTCTCCTGGGTAGCCTATAGGAGGCAATAATTGGCACATGCTTCCTTCTCTAATAAGTTTTTTGAATAAAATTTTAAAAGTTTTATTGTATCCAGAAATTTGGCTTGACTTAAGAAAATATCTATTTTTTTCCTATTTTATAATGCTTTGGATGTGCCATATAGCAAAAATAAGCAAATATTTCATTTATTTAATTTATAGAATAGAACCTGAGGGAAACTTCAACCATAGTATGAAAAAAATTCTAAATTATTAAAATTGTGCCTCCAATGTTGCAGTTGTGCTCTCAATCTATAGGAAGCTTGCTAATGATTATGTTCATTAATTTTATCTCCTCTGGTTCATTAATTTTATGTTATTGATTTCTAAAATGACACCAGGCTTTTAGCCAGTGGATATAAGGTTCTGTCTCACGGCATTTCTTTTTATTAACAAAAATCCAAATTATATTACAACTAGATTCATGACTTCCAAGCAAAAACAAGTAAACAAAATCTTTTATGAATGAATCTGAGTCTTTAATTGACCAAACACTACTCTTAGAAGGAGGACCATAAAACAATTAACTGAAAACAGAGGCACATTGGTTTATTTTCTTTGAAGAAAAAAAAAAAGAAAAGAAAAACAACACAAAAAGTTCTTGCCCTCTTCTTAATGTAGTTAAGATCCCAGCAAGAGGTTCTTCTGTTTAACAACAGGCAAATTAAGATCAAAGGGGATGGGCAAATTATGAGGATTGGACTGTTCTTAATGTACCTTCCTGGGAAAGTACTGGGTTCATGTAGATTAGACATATCATTAGGCAAGAGGATCTTTTTCTACACCTTGAGAACTCTTGGCTGCTCAATATCTTTTTCTTCCTGTCCTTTCCAAACCTGTATCTGTCTAAGAGGAAAATGGATCTCTTCCTCATAAGACTATGACAGAAATAGGCTGTGGATGTGAGCCTATGTCCAATCAGTGGCAATATGCATAGTAATGTGTGGCACAGCTTGTGTAATGAAGTTCCCAGCGTGCAGCCTGGAAAGGTATCCTCCAGTGTGGAGGGTGATTTATTTCCTCTGTCAAGAGGCAGGACAGCCAGGACTTGTCCTTCCCTACTGTACCTGCAGAAATACTCTGTCATCTTGGGAAGCGGTAATGGATTCTGGGAGTGCAGCTCAACAGCATTGTTTGGAACCCTTTAGTTTAGCTGGGTTATTTCCCATCCCTTTTAATTCTTCTTCTGGAACATTATAAAGGTGGTTACAAAGTGATCCCTAGTTAAAAAAAAAAGACTATCATATTTTACATTTGACTTCAAAGCTGAATTCAGGATGATGAATAAAACACCTATGTTGTAGTTAAAGTAGACACAAAATTGATGGTACTGGGTCAGTTATAATTTAATTTCTTTTTTCATACACTTGAAAATACTAAGATCTTTTTTCTCTTGCTTCTTAAACTATGCTGCACTCTGAGTATTCTAACTTTCCAACTTTTTTTTAGTTCTGAAATATTGCTGCTATATATTTAAGAGACAGTGTTTCTTAGCCAGAATCCTTTCTTATTTTGGTTGGAGTTTGTTCTTGGATTTCATGTTAATTTTTTGTTCTCATTTATAAATGTGCAGCTTAGTTTTTCTAACAATAGCTTCTCTCACCCAAACCAGATTTTTAAAATTTCAAACAAATTGGGTAGAAGTATGGTAAAGTTTAGCATCTTTTAATTCTCCAATTTTTCTTTATATTGCTAAATAATAACAAATAGCTATCACACACCAAAATTATATTCTATTTAAGTGACCAACAAAACAAAAGGTAAGAAAAAGAACTGCAATTGAAATGTCAGTTATTAACCTATGTTGGCTTCATTCTATAAAATATTTTATTCCAGACTGTTATCATAAATGTATATATATATATATGTATATATATATATATATACATATATATATGAAACACAGATACTTTGCTCTTTAGAGAGCTATCATTATAGAAAATACATATTGGAGTTTTAAGTTCATGTATTTTAAAAATATATATTTTGATTAAGCTTCAGGTTTTAAAATTCTTATATACTTAAGAAAATACACCTTTAATTAAAGCAGATTTCTATATTAGGGATGCTTAGAGTACCTGGACTTAGTTGCCAGTTTATCTTTCTTTAGATCATACATATAAAATCATGTTTAATATATTTCCATAATTGTCATGTTGTGAAAGAAGAATTAGAACAAAACGGAAAAACTTCAAGAAAGAAAAACAAACAAAAAAGTGGATAGAGTACACTTTGATCTGCATTGAGAATCCATATTTCTATGAATGTGGATAGTATTTTCAATCATGAAGTGTTTTTTTTGGAATTGTTTTAGATCATTATATGACTGAGAAAAGCAAAATCTATCGAAGTTGATCATCATATTATGTTTCTATAACTGTAAAATGTTCTCCTGATTCTGATCACTTTACTCAGCATCAGGTCATAAAAGTCTTTTCAGTTTTTTTTTTTAATCCACATGTTCATCATTTTTATAGCACAGTAGTAGTATCCCATCACAATCTCATACCACTGCTTCTCTAGACATTCCTCAATTGACAGACATTCCCTTGATTTCCAATTCTTTGCCACTATAAAGAGAGTTGCTATAAACATTTTTGTACATGTAAGTCCTTTTCATTTTTTAATGATCTGTGGTTTATAGACCTCACATCAGAGGCTATTAACACTTTCATAGTCCTTTGAAAATAGTTGCAAATTGTTCTCCAGATCAGTTGGATCAGTTCACAACTCCAACAACAATGCATTAGTGTTTCAATTTTCCTCATGTCCTTTCCAACATTTATACTTTTCCTTTTCTGTTATATTGGTCAATCTGATAAGTATGCAGTGGCATCTCAGAGTTGTTTTCTGTATTTGTATTTAGATACAGTTTTCTGTATCTGAAAATTGCCTGTTCGTATCTTTTGACCATTTATCAATTGGGGAATAAGTATATTCTTATAAATTTGACTCCATTCTCTATGTTTTTAGAAATGAAGCCTTTATCTGGAATATTGGCTATAAAATTATTTCCCAGTTTTTGGCTTCCCTTTTAATCTTCATTGCATTGGCTTTCTGCAAAACATGTTTTGATTTAATGCAGTAAAAATTTTGTATTTCAATGCATTCTCTAACTGTTGTTGATAGTTATTTTTTTTCAAATTACAAGTAAAGATGGTTTTCAACATTGAATATTGTAAGATTTTGAGTTCTAATATTTTATTTTTCTCCTCTCCTTATTTTCCCCCTCCTCAAGACAGCAAGTAAACTGACATAGGTTATATCCATGTATAATTGATTTTTAATGTTTCCATATGAGTCATGTAGAAAAAGAAAATCAGAACAAAAAAGAAAAAAAACATGAGAAAACAACTATGGTGACATAGTATGCTGCAATACATGTTCAAATTCCAGAATTCTTTATCTGGATGCAAATGACATTTTCCATTGAAAATTTATTGGAATATCTTGATCACTATATTGCTAAGAAGATTTAAGTCTATCATAGTTGATCATCACAATCTTTCTATTACCATGTATAAGATTCTCCTGATTCTGTTTATTTCATTCACTTCATTTAAGTCTTTCTAGGCTTTTCTGAAATCAGTTCATTCATTTCTTATATAACTATATTATCCCATTACATTTTTATGCCATAGCTTATTCAGCCATTCCCAAATTGCTGGGCATCCACTCAGTTTCCAGTTCTTTGCCATCAAAAAGAGAGCTGCTACAAACACTTGAACATGTTGGTCTTTTCCCCTCTTTTATAATCTCTTTGGTTTACAGTCTAGTGACAATTCTAGATCTAAGGCGATGCAGTTTTGTAGACCTTCGGGCCTACTTCATAATTGCTCTCCAGAATTTGCTAGTTTATTTTAATGTCTAAACAAGATCCAAGTTTTACAGTTAGTATAATTTGTAATATTGTGGGTTAAAATATGTATTTGTCATCATATTCCATTTGGTGGAGAATTTTATACCATGTCCCTTAGCTACATAAAAGTTCTATAAGCAGCTAAGAGCCATTTATCATGTCCCCAGGAATTCTGTTATTTCTAAGCTTAATGGTCATAGGCATGAAATGCCCATTATGATATACCTGGAACAAGTGTATACTAATTATTTCATCCTGAGTGCTTATTTCTATTTTATTTCTCATCTGAGACATTTATAATAGATGGAGTGGAAGAGGGTGGAGGGGAGAGGCTCATTGGTTAATGAGCTGTATCTGATTCTTGGCTTACTTTCATTCAGTCTCTGAAGTAAATTTGTGTTTAGACCTAAGTGTTACCTATTACCCATGAAATAGTGAAAGAACCAAAGGAAGCCCTTCAATTACTTTCTGAGTTGATCCTCTCTGGAGAATTTATGAAATAATTTAGAAACAAATCATACACTATGAAAATATGTGAATGAATTGTGAGAGGCACTAGTGAAAGGAATATCAAAAGTGATGAGATTAAATATCAGGACAAACTTCAAAGTATTAATTAAATGCACTTTTATGTTCCATTTTCTTAATATAAAAAAAACAAGAAACAAAAAGATAAGTTGAATTTTTAATATTTTATCTGAAACATACTTAGATATATAATATTTTCATATATCCTTATATAATCCTTAATTTTTTTCAAAATATAAACAAGTATCAAAAGTATGAAATGTGAGTTCGGATTAGAAGATCTACTGGCAAAGAGAACACATTTTAATGACATTATGTAAATATCTAGATATAATATACTTAAATTAACTTTCCTTTTTTTCTATTGATTATTAGATGCCCAGAGAAAGGTATTGGCTATTTGCAGTTGAGCTACTATGTCACTATTGTGGGAATTTGGTCAGGTCATAACAATCAGGTGTCATCAGAGGTAGCTAGAAGAATTTGAATTAGAATTGCATCACTACATTAAGATCAATGCACAGAATCTCAGAATCAAACTTTCAAGCATGTCAAAAAAGCAGAAAAAGATATGTTATCCCAAACCATAATCAGGAATACTAAGGCTGCGAATTCAGAAATACAAAACAAAGCCACTCAGGGGTGGAGGCAGGTACTCAGCAGAGGAGTGGTACCTGAATACCTTGAATATTTGGTGGCCTCAGATAGGATCCCCAATATGAACATAGCTCATAAATTTATCTTCTCTGTTTCATATTAAGAGTCTTCTATTAATGAAGACCAGAAGTGAATCAAACACCTCTTACACTGACTCCAGATATATTCTCCAGTGCAGTCTAACAAGATTAAAATTTTAAAAAACAAAAACAAAACAACGAAAAGCAAAAAAAAAAAAAAAGAACATAGATACTATTAAAGTCAGTATATTGCTCTTAAGAATTCTTACAGGGTGGGGAGCCAAGATGGCGAACTGCAGACATCATTCTCTGTGAGCTCCTGAGACCTTCCCTCAGACCCAGACAAATTGAGCCTCCGAATTGGTTCTGGAGTGAGGGCTCCACCAAACACTTGGACTACAACGCACTTCTATCAAAAATCTACTTTGAAAAAACTCCGGAGAAGGTCAGTCTCAGGGGAATCGGCAGCTGGCTGCAATCAGACACCAGCACACAGCCAGGGCAGAAGTCGGGTCTGTGACAGAGTGGTGGATTGCACCACGGAAGTCCCTGGGAGACGCCTGGGCCACTTTGGGCTGTTTGCTGGCAGGTGCTTTCGTAGATCTACCTTTGGTAAAGAGTGGATTGAGAGCAGCTGAAAGCGTGGTCTTAGTGTGGATCTAGCCTACCAGCCCTGCACCAGAAGTCTACTCGGCAAACTGCCCCAGGGAAAATTGAAATGGCCACCGATCCAGCTGTTCCTCAGCTCAAAAATATGAGCAAGAAGCAGAAGAGAGCTCTCACCATAGACAGCTTCTACAGAGAGAAAGCAGGGCAGTGCCCAGATCCTGAGATTCTGAAAACAATCCCCGATGAAGCCACAAAGGCGGACATGAGCTGGTCCCCTTTTCAGAAGGCTTACCTGGAAGACTGCATAAAGAATCTCAAAAGAGAGCTAGAAGAAGAATGGGGAAATAATTTGAGATCAGTGCAAGAAGAAAATAATGCCCTGAAACAGAGATGTGAAAAACTGGGAAAAAAAAAGACTGGTGAATTGGAAAAAGACAACACATCACTGAAAAACAAAATTGGTGATTTGGAAAAAATCACCAATTCACTGGAAAATAAAATGGTGAATTGAAAAAAGACAACAATTCACTGAAAAATAAATTTGGCAAAACGGAAAAAGAATGCATTGAACCAAGAAATTCAATTGGCCAGCTACAAAAGGAGCTAAAAAAGATAACTGAAGGAAATAATACTTTAGAATTGAACAAATAGAAGTAAATGACTCAATAAGACTTCAAGAATCAGTCAAACAAAAACAAAAAAATGAAAAAAATAGAAGAAAATATGATATATCTCCTAGGAAAAACAACTGACTTGGAAAACAGATCCAGGAGAGACAATCTAAGGATTATCGGACTCCCTGAAAGCCAAGATGAAAAAAAGAACCTTCATGCTATCTTCCAGAAAATCATGAAAGAGAATTGCCCTGATGTTTTAGAATCAGAAGGCAAAATTGGCATTGAAAGAATTCACCGATCACCTCCTGAAAGAGACCACAAAATTAAAACCCCAAGGAATATTGTGGCCAAATTTCAGGACTATCGCACCAAGGAAAGGATATTGCAAGCAGCTAGAAAGAAACAGTTCAAATACTGAGGAACTGTCATTAAAATTACACAAGATCTGTCAGCTTCCACATTAAAGGATCGAAGGGCCTGGAATCAGATATTCTGAAAGGCAAAAGAACTTGGATTACAGCCAAGAATAAGTTATCCAGCTAGAATGAGCATCATCTTCCAGGGAAGGAGGTGGTCATTCAATGATACAGGAGAATTTCACCTATTTCTAATGAAAAGACCAGATCTGAACAAAAAAAAATTGACCTCCAAATACAGAACTCAAGAGAAGCATAAAAAGGTAAAAAGGAAAGAACTCTTGAGAACTATATTTCTACTATTGGTATCCTAAAAGAATGGGGGTATAATTCGATTTTACTTTGATAATAATGGAAAAGAAATTAGAGGTGGAAGGGATATCATACTGAAAAAAAGGGGGGGAAGGAGGCAAAATAAAGTAAAAATAAAGGAGGTAAAATAAGGCAAAGTCTCATGAAGAGACATAGAAGATCTAATATAATTGAGGGAAAGTAGGGAGGGCGATGAGTATTGTGTAAACCTTACTCTCATAAGATTTGGCTCTAAGAGAGTATATCAGATGCATTTGGCTTCAAAGAAAGGCCTCACCCTCTTTGTGGGAAGGTGGGAGTGAAAGGAGGAAAGGAAAGGGATAGAGTAATAGAAGGATTAGGGGAAAGGTGTAAATGGGACAGAAGGGTTCTAAAGGGGGGAGGACTGTTGGAGGGAGGTGGTCATCAAAAATAAAGTACTGGGGGAGGGGGAAGGGAGAGAGGGGAAAGGGAAGAGAAAATCATAACTCTGGGTAAATAAGATTGGAGGAAATACAGATATAGTTATTTTAACGGTGAATGTGAATGGGATGAACTCTCCCATAAAACGGAAGCGGGTAGCAGACTGGATTAAAAGCCAGAATCATACAATATGTTGTTTACAAGAAACACATCTAAAACATAGAGATACATACAGAGTGAAGGTAAAGGGCTGGGGCAGAATCTTTTATGCTTCAGGTGAACAAAAAAATAGCAGGGGTAGCAATCCTTATCTCAGATCAAGTAAAAGAAAAAAATAGATCTAATTAAAAGAGATAAGGAAGGAAACTATATTTTACTAAACGGTACCATAGACAATGAAGCAGTATCAATATTAAACATATATGCACCAAGTGGTATAGCATCCAAATTCCTAGAGGAGAAACTAACAGAGATGCAAGGAGAAATAGACAGTAAAACTATACTAGTGGGGGATCTCAACCTTGCTCTCTCAGAATTAGATAAATCAAACCACAAAATAAATAAGAAAGAAGTTAGGGAGGTAAACAAAAGGCTAGAAAAGTTAGGTATGATAGATCTCTGGAGGAAATTGAATGGTGATAGAAGGGAGTATACTTTTTTCTCAGGGGTTCATGGAACTTATATGAAAATTAATCATGTGTTAGGGCATAAAAACCTCAAAATCAAATGCAGAAAAGCAGAAATAGTAAATGCATCCTTTTCAGATCATGATGCAATAAAACTCACATGTAATATAAGTCCAGGAGAAAACAGACCAAAAGTTAATTGGAAATTAAATAATCTAAGTTTAAAGAATGAATGGCTGAAAGAGCAAATCATAGACACAATTGATAATTTCATCCAGGAGAATGACAATAATGAGACAACATACCAAAATTTGTGGGACACGGCTAAAGTGGTTATAAGGGGTAATTTTATATCTCTAGATGCTTACTTGCATAAAACAGAGAAAGATAAGATCAAGGAACTGGACTTAAAATTAAAAAAGCTAGAAAAAGACCAAATTAAAAACCTTCAATTAAATACCAAATTGGAAATTCTGAAAATAAAAGGGGAGATTAATAAAATTGAAAATAAAAAAAACTATCAAATTAATGAAGAAAACTAAGAGTTGGTTTTATGAAAAAACCAACAAAATAGATAAGCCTTTAGTTAATTTGATTAGAAAAAGGAAAGAGGAAAACCAAATTGTTAGTCTCAAAAATGATAAGGGAGAACTTTGCTCCAATGAAGAGGAAATTAGAGTAATAATTAGGAGTTTCTTAGCCCAACTTTATGCCAATAAATTTGCTAATGCAAATGAAATGGAGGAATATCTACAAAAATATAGATTGCCTAGGTTAACAGAAGAGGAAATAAATTACTTAAATAGCCCCATTTTGGAAAAAGAAATAGAACAAGCTATTAATCAACTCCCTAAGAAAAAATCTCCAGGGCCAGATGGATTTACATGTGAATTCTACCAAACATTCGAAGAACAATTAATACCAACACTATATAAACTATTTGAAAAAAATAAGGAAAGAAGGTACACTACCAAATTCCTTCTATGACACAGACCTGGTGCTGATAGCTAAACCAGGTAGGGAGAAAACTGAGAAAGAAAACTATAGACCAATTTCTCTAATGAATATTGATGCAAAAATTCTAAATAACATATTAGCAACAAGATTACAGAAAGTTATCCCCAGGATAATACACCATGACCAAGTAGGATTTATACTAGGAATGCACGGCTGGTTCAATATTAGGAAAACGATTAGCATAATCAATTATATTAATAACCAAATTAACAAAAACCATATGATTATCTCAATAGATGCAGAAAAAGCCTTTGATAAAATCCAACACCCATTTCTATTAAAAACACTGGAGAGTATAGGAATAAATGGGCTTTTCCTTAAAATGATTAGTAATATCTACTCAAAACCATCAGCAAGCATCATATGTAATGGAGTCAGACTAGAACCATTCCCAATAAGATCAGAAGAGAAGAAAAAGAGATTAAAGGAATTAGAGTAGATAATGAGGAAACCAAATTATCACTCTTTGCAGATGACATGATGGTATACTTAGAGAACCCTAGAAACTCGACTAAAAATTACTTGTAACAATTCACAACTTTAGCAAAGTTTCAGGATACAATATAAATCCACATAAATCATCAGCATTTTTTATATTACCAATAAAGTTCAGCAGCAAGAGATACAAAAACAAATTCCATTCAGAATAACTGTTGATAGTATAAAATATTTGGGAATTTAACTGCCAAGGAAAAGTCAGGAACTATATTAACTAAACTACAAAACACTTTCCACATAAATAAAATCAGACCTAGTCAATTGGAAAAACATAAAATTCTCATGGGTAGGCCGAGCAAATATAATAAAAACGACAATACTACCCAAAGTAATTTAGTTATTTAGTGCCATACCAATCAAACTCCCAAGAAATTATTTTACAGATCTAGAAAAAATAGTAGCAAAATTCATTTGGAAGAACAAAAGGTCAAGAGTTTCAAGAGAATTAATGAAAAAAAAGGCTGATGATGGTGGACTTGCTGTACCAGATCTAAAACTATATTATAAAGCAGCGGTCATCAAAACCATTTGGTACTGGCTGAGAAATAGAGTGGTCGATCAATGCCATAGGATAGGATATCAGGACAATCTAGGTAAAAACATTAGCAATTTAGTGTTTGATAAACCCAAAGACCCCAACTTTTGGGATAAGTACTCACTATGTGACAAAAACTGCTGGGAAAATTGGAAACTAGTGTGGAAGAAATTAGGGCTTGACCCACATCTAACACCACATACCAAGATAAGATCTAAATGGGTTCATGATCTGGATATAAAGAATGATATTATAAGTAAATTAGAGGAATGTAATATAGTTTACCTCTCAAGACCTATGGAGATGGAATAAATTTATGTCCAAAGTAGAACTGGAACTCTTAATTGAACACTAGATAGATAATTTTGACTATATTAAATTAAAAAGTTTTTGTACAAACAAAACCAATGCAGTCAAAATTAGGAGACAAGCAATAAATTGGGAAATCATCTTTACATTTAAGGTTTCTGATAAAGGTCTCAACTCTAAAATATATAAAGAATTGTCTCATATTTATAAGAATTCAAGCCATTCTCCAATTGATAAATGGTCAAAAGATATGAACAGACAGTTTTCAGAGGATGAAATTAAAACTATTTGTAGTCATATGAAAAGGTGCTCCAAATCACTATTGATCAGAGAAATGCAAATTAAGACAACCCTGAGGTACCACTACACACCTGTCAGATTGGTTAAAATGTCAGGAAAAGTTAATGATGAATGTTGGAGGAGATGTGGGAAAACTGGGACACTGGTGCATTGTTGGTGGAGCTGTGAATAGATCCAGCCATTCTGGAGAGCAATTTGGAACTATGGTCAAAAAGTTATCAAACTGTGCATACCCTTTGACCCAGCAGCATTTCTATTGGGCTTATATCCCAAAGAAATCATAAAGGAAGAAAAGGGCCCATATATGCAAGAATGTTTGTAGCAGCCCTTTTTGTAGTGGCTAGAAACTGGAAACTGAATAGATGGCTTTCAATTGGAGAATGGCTGAATAAATTATGGTATATGACTATTATGGAATATTATTGTTCTTTAAGAAACGACCAGCAGGATAATTTCAGAGAGGCTTGGAGAGACTTACATGAACTGATGCTGAGTGAAATGAGCAGAACCAGGAGATCATTATATACGGCAACAACAATACTATATGATGATCAATTCTGATGGACATGGCTCTCTTTAACAATGAAATGTTTCAAACCACTTCCAATTGTTCAGTGAAGAAAGCCATATGCACCCAGAGAGAGGGATGTGAAATGTGGACCACAACATAACATTTTCAAACTCTCGATTGATGTTTGCTTACATTGTGTTTCCTTTATCTGATATGTCTTTCTTGTAGATACAATTTTTCTTGCACAACAATGATAAGTGTGGAAATATGTATACATATATTCGACTTGTCAAGTATTTTAACATAATTAACATGTAGTGGATATCCTGCCATCTAGGGGAGGGGTGGGGAGTAGGAAGGAAAAACTTGTAACAGAAAACTTTGTAAGGGTTAATGTTGAAGAATTACCCATACATATGTTTTGCAAATAAAATAAAATTAAAATAAAAAAAGAATTTTTACATAGGTTTTAATGACTCCCACTTTCAATATGAGTTTGATACCACTAAAATAGGCAAAAAATATTGGGCATTAATCAGCTAACAGTAATGACAAATATATGAAGTCTAATTGCATTTTAAGTATGTGCACACAAAAATTAAAGTTAGGTTTTTGATAAATTCTGATATATCTACCTATCTTTCTAATTATCTAATTATCACCTTTATATGTATTTATCTATATAACATTTCTCTATCTGTATCTATCTCTGTCCATCCCTCTTCCTCCCTTTCTCTCTTTATCTCTAACACATTATCACTATCACCATCATCATCATTTCTATTTTTTAGAACAGATTTGTGATTTCATTGATGCAGAGAATGGCTAGGTATATAGAATCATTTCAATGGTATTGAGAATTTCCTCTATGGTAGCTTGTAGAAGGGTCTTGCTGTCAAAATGACTAGTATTTGTTCAAATATATTCAACTTATCGCTATAGACAAACCAGTTAAAGAGCTTATTTCCTATCTGGGTACTTGATTGGACTGATTTTCTGAAATTTTCTGGCAAAAATAACTTAGTTTAGAATATAAATTGAGAAAGTAGGGATTTTCCAGATATATGCATCATATGCATAGCAGAAAAATAAGGAGGTAAATGTGTTACAGAGATGCTCTAAAGGATATAGTAAAGCATGCCTTATAACATTGTTTGAAAAAAAGTATCAAAGACTCTTTGTGACCCTGCTAATCCTACATACTTACAATCTTTTCCCTCCATTTCCTTGTCAAACATTTAAAAAAATCAATAGCATTTTCTTTTTCCACTCCTTAACCTCTTCAGTTTTTATTGAGAGATTGGTCTCTTAAAAGGCATATTATCCTTTCTTTTTAACCATTTTGTTAAATCTAAATTTTAAGCTGAGAAGAATGTCATATGTCCATAATCACTGATCCTGAAGGAGACTGAGGCTGGGTGATCACTTAAGTTGAGGAGTTCTGGTTGTAGTAGAGCTAAAGACAATAAGATGCCATTACAAATTTGGCAGTAATAAGATGAACTATCTGGATCAGAGAGCCATCAAGATGCCTAAGGAAAGGCAGTCTGGCCCAAGTATAAAAAGACATAAGAGGTTAAAACTTCTTTGTCAGCCTAGGTATTAGGCATGTGAGTGGACTCTTTGCTTCTAGCCTAAATGAGAAAGGAAGACTTAATGTCAAAATAAATTAAATAAAATAAATCTTAAATTTTAATCTTTTTTATCTCCATTTCATATTAACCCCCCATTCTCTGCTCAGAGTCATTTTAAAAATATTTAAAAACAAAAAGGGTAATAGTTCCTAAAATTAATTAATATATTAATTTAGCCTGATAACATTTGCTATTTTACAAACCAAGAATCCAAGTTCTCTTTTTTCTTTCCTTTGGGATCAAGCATGGCCATTACAATTAGACAGCATGCAATTTCATTTTGGGGGTTGTTACTCCTTTATACTGATTTCACTATAGACATGTATTTTTTCCCTCTTTCTGCTTGCTTCACTTTGTATCATTTCAGAGCAGCATCATCATGTTTCTTTGCATTTTTAATATTCATTGTTTATTTCAGTGAGATAGTTCTTTATGTTAATGAACAAAGATTCTTTTTGGCCATTTCCCAATCACTAGTCATCAATTTTTCCCCATTTCTTTTTTATTACAAATTGTTCCCCTAGTTAATTGATAAATGGTCAAGGATATGAACAGGCAGTTTTTTAGTAAAGAAATCAAAGCTATAGTTATGAAAAATGCTCTAAATCACTATTGAATAAAGGAATGCAAATTAAAATAACTTTGAGATATTACCTTCTACCTATAGGCCAAAATTATAGGAGCAGAAAGTGATAAATGTTGGAAGGGATATAGAAAAATTGTGACCCTAATTGACTGTTGGAAAAATGTTCTAACCATTTTGGAGAGCAATTGGGAATTATGCCTAAAGAATTTTAAATACATGTACAACCTTTTATCCAGTAATGTTATTAGGTTTGCTTTGCGAGGGAATTAAGGGGAAAAGAAAAGAACTTATGTGTTCTAAAATACTTATAGCAGCTCTCTTTATGATGACAAAGAATTGAATATAGAGGGGAAGTCCATTAATTGGGGAATGACTAAAGAAATTGTTGTATATGATTGTTATGGAATGCAAATATGCTTTAAGAAATTCTGAGCAGGTTGATTTTAGAAAAACACGAAGACTACGAAGAAATAATAAAAGCTAAAATGAATAGAACCTAAAGAACATTATACATAGTAAAAGCAATATTGTTTTAAGACAAACTTTTACTTACAAATATTTTAAGTGTTGTAAATACTCAAATCAACTACAAAGGACTCTTGAAAGGAGGTGCTATTTACCTTCAGAGAAAGAAGTAATAAATAGAAGGCTGAATAGTATGGTTTCCTATAATAAGTGTGTATAATTATGTATGTGTATATGTATGCATATATATATTGTATATTTACAAATACACAATTGTATCTAATGATAGAGAGTGAAAAAAAATAAAAAGCACATAGCAGAGAACAAAATAAAATTTAGAAGGGAATATAGAAAATCAGGTTAGCTTTAAAAATAATACATAGTATTTATTACATAGCTTTTCAAAAAAAAGTAAATAATGTGAAATGGAAATGAAACATTTTATATTCAGCTCTTTTATGCTATGCTATCTACATAAAAATGATCAATTTTTTGTCTTTTTGTAGTTAATTTCAAAATGGATATTTTAAAAATGTATTTCTATAAATATTTTGGTATATATAAGACCTTACTATCTATTATTTTAACCTCCTTGGAATGTCTGGTTAAAAGAGTATGGGTTTTATCATGGTTTTTTTTTTAAATAATCTTAGAATAATTAAACTATTTCACAGCTCCAGCAACATCAGTGGAATTTTCTTTCTATAATGCCTCTAACAACAATTATTCCCATCTTTTGCCAGTTTGATATGTATGAAGCAAATTCACAGAATTATTTTGATTTATATTTTTCTTATTTTTTCAACTTATTAATATTGTCATTCTCTCTTCAACTCTCTTCTATGAAACAGTTTTCATCAATAATTTGAATAAAGACATTAACAGATCAATCAATAAATAAGCATTTAAATGCTTATCATGTACCAAATGTTGTGGATACAAAGACAAAAGTAATTAAAGTAATTTTTAAATGTATCCCATATATAATGCTGGCCCCATCCATGTCTAGAACATTTGACATCATGTTAGAATCCCTAGTTCCCTTCAAAACTGAACTGTCTCCATCTTTTTAATGAAACCTTTCTTGATTCACTGTGTATTTACATACATAGATATATAAATTCATACACATACATATATGCATGTATATACATACATATTCATATGTATGTATAGAGACTGATAGAGAGAAGGGAGAAAAAGAAGGGAAGAGAGAGAGAAAGAGAGAGAAAAAAAGACAGAGATAGAGACAGAAAGACGGGGGAGAGAGAAAGAGAGACAGAGACAGAAAGACAGAGGGAGAGGGAGAAAAGGGGGCGAGTGAAAGAGACAGAGACAGAGAGAGACAGAGACAGAGAGAGAGAGAGAGACAGAGGGAGAGAGACAAAGACAGAAATAGAGATAGAGACAGAAACAGAGACAGAAAGAGAGGGGAAGAGAAAAAGAGAAAGAGAGACAGAGACAGAGAAAGAGACAGAGGGAGAGGGGAAGAAGGGGGAGACAGAGGCAGAGAGACAAACAGAGAGAGAAAAAAAAAAAAAAGAAAAAGAGAGAGAGAGAGAGAGAGAGAGAGAGAGAGTTGTTGTTTGTCCTTTGATTTCAAAGAGAACAATGACATCACAGGTGATATCTTGACTTTCTCATAAATTGGATTTATGAGGTAGAGTTGTGAAATGTTAAGTGGATGGGAAAAAAATGAAGATGTCTGGTACAATGGATAATCCTGACATCTTCAATGTCTGACCAAGCTCTCAGCACTCTACAAGGCCTGCATCAGCCACCTTGGTGGCCATTGAAATAAATTGTTTTCATCCCTTTCCACAGAGGAAGTCTTCACATGCTTGGGGCAGACATCCCATCCAAACTCACTGCTGAGTTTGAGATCTGCTAGCTTCTCTCAGCTTACTTTAGTCTGTCTGCTAAGACAGTTTTATTGGGAAGAGATCACTGTACATGCTACAGCTTCTTGGAGTCACAGGGAAGATAGGTGACATGTGGACACAAATGGGATGATCCAGAAAAATGCTGGACCACACCTCACATCAGAGGTACTAGTCCCCTTTCTGAATATTCCATGTACCATTTTATTTATTTTCACTCACACACACACACACACATACACACACACACAAATGTGCATGTGTATGGATACCTATGCATGTGTACATTTATGTGCACAAAATATTTACATATAAACATATGTGCATACATATCTATGTATGTATAATCTTTAGATATACAAACCGGCTTCTCTAATGGAATATAAGCTCTTTGAGGGCTACAAATGCAGAAAATTTAAAGAGCTAAGAACTGTCTGAAGTGAAACTGTATTCCATCACAGAAGACCAACTGGAAGCTTAATGACTACCAGAGAAAAATTTTATATAACACTTTTTCTAAGTTCCTTCATTATATCTCATGATCTTTCCTATTTCAGTTGTTTATAATATAGATTTTTGTTTTTTCCTCTAAAATATAAACTCAAGGGGAAGGACAAGGTCTTATTTATCCTTTGTCTCTCCCTTACTAAAATATAGTTGATTGCACTATAATGGTAGCTCAATTAGCTGATTGAAGTAAATTGATAATGACCTTCTGTTTCTGAATTTAGACCAATAAAGCTATCAACTGTCAGGAAACAAAATTTAGTCCCTGGATATGTAATTTTAGGCTACATCATAGAAAGAAAGAAGTAGCAATTAAGTGAAGCAGTGACAGAACTGTGGACCTGGACACAAGAAGATCTGAGTTCAAAACTAGCTTCAGTTATCATTAGTTCTGTGATCCTCAGTAAATCACATATGTCTGCCTCAGTGTCCTCCAAAGGTTGTTTTGAGGATAATGTGACATGATATATGTAACATACTTTGCAAACCAAACTTGGGAGACAGATTTCTATTCTTGACTCTATAACTAGTTATATGGTCTTGGAGAAATTGCTTATCTTTCTAGACTTAAATTTCCTCTTTTATAAAATGAATGAGTTAGAATAGATAATCTCTGGACCCTTTTGAATTCCAACAAATGATTCTGAGTAAGCTCTCAAACCTTTGATTTAGTCTATACATATTAGGCAGTTCTCTCTTCTTTATTTTGAAGGTATCCTCCCATGTTAAGATTATTAGAAGAATGTCTCAGGTAATAACCCTGGGGATAAGAGACTACAGAAATTTAATTTAATATAATGGAAAGGGGTGTGTGTGTGTGTGTGTGTGTGTGTGTGTGTGTGTGTGTGTGTGTGAAAAGACAATTTGATTAGCCTTACTGAAACTTTTTATCTCCAATCAATCAAATGGCAGGTACTACCTTCTGCACTCAATCACAATCCTGGTTGAGGGGACAATCATAGGAAAAGTGGTTATATAATGGGTGTTAGGTATTTTCTCCCCAATTCCATTTAATCCAACCCATTACAACAGGCATTTATATAGTTTTAGTTTTTGTTATATTTATGGTACAATTCTTATGGCTGAAGATATGACAGAACAAATGTCTGTCTCTGCTCTCAAGGAATTTAAGTTCCATTAGGTATATACATTGGGCAAAGAGACAAGCATTCACAAGACAATTTGAATCCTCCTCCCATCAAGAGATGTAGAATAGTGCTTCACATTTTATTTAAATTCATTTCAACAAATAGAAGGCATGTATGCTAACAAGTTACACTGATAACTGATGGAGATTGGAGAGAGACAAGAGACAGACACACAGACAGACATAAAGAGTGAGACAGACAGAGATAGAGAGAGACAGAGAGAGACAGAGACAGAGAGAGAAGTAGGGGGAGAGGGAGAAGGAGAGAGAGAAGTACAAGTAGAAGGAGAAAGATAGAGGGAGAAAAAGGGGGGAAGGGAGAGAGTAAAAGTAAAGGAGAAGAGCCAGAGGGAGAAGATCATTGGCACTGAAAAGAAGTTGATTCCGGAGGCATAATTCTTATCCTACTCTAGAGAAAAGTCACTGAAAGGTAGAAATTCACCTTTGACTTACATGAAAAACTACCTTGATCAGGAATGTTTTTTTTCTTTTGAAACAGAGAAAACCATGAGCTGTCATAAAAAAGCTGAATGGAGGAAAGGAAGGAAAGACCAAAGAAAGAGACAGATATATCAATGCAGAAATAGAGAGATAGAAACAGAAAGAGATAGACCTAGAGAAAGAGGCAGAGAGAAGCAGAGACAGAGACAAAGAAAGAGTCAGAAACAGAGATGGAGAAAGAAAAACAGGTGGATAGATAGAGACTGAGCCACAGAGACAGAAAGATAGAGATAGAAAAACACAGAAAGACACTAAGACATTCAGCAGCAGACAGAGAGACAGACTTGCAGGCTCAGAAACAAACAGAAACATAAAAATAGAGTCTGAAGCCACCCCTATCTTTGCTACCCATTTGCAACCGATAAAAGAGAGATGATTAAAAGACATGATGATATCTACAAGTAGAGTCTCATATTTGGAATTCTAAATCCTGAAATTTATATAAATCTTTTGGACTAATGGTTACTCACTCAAGAGCTTCCATTTTTCCCTCTCCCTTTAAACAAAATCTCCTCTATACTCTCATGGAATGTCTTTTTGCAAGTAGGTGCCCTTTAGTTCAGGGCGCCAATGTTTATTTAGGAAAAGATTGTAACCAGGATTCTGTTTCCCAGGTTTCTTAGACTTATATAAGAGAAACAGTATAGGTAGATCTTTATTGATCTACCTAACCAAATATTACATCTGACAATGGTCATACAGATGATTTAGAGAAACTTGAAACTTTCTTCCTTTGATATCATTCTTTTGTATTCCTATATAATTTTTGCATGACTACTGAATTTACATATATATATATATACATATTTATATATTTTTTTAATTCTCAGCTCCATAGTAAAAACATTACATACATTTGTTTGAATCCAGGATACCACCCAGCAAGTTCTATATACATAAATGATTGCCAATATATATTGATAGAATGATTGATTAAATCCTCAGAAATTAGAGATGCTATTAAGCATCACTAACTTTCCTAATTGATGTATTATCATGAATTACCTGGTCAAGTAGAAATCTCAGAGTAGAAAATTTCTTCATTAATGCAGCCTTGTAACTTATCAATGATTTTTAGTCTTAGAGAGGGGTTAAGTGGGAGATTAAGTGGTTTACCTACCCAAGATAAAAAAGTATATATCTGGAAAAAGGACCTGAACACAGTTCTTCCTATCTGCAGGATGAGACCTATATCTACCATGCAAGGATATCTTTCTTTCTTTTAATGAAATTTTCAAAAATATGGACATAAATGAAATACCCAGAAGTAGCTAAATATGTTATTCAAAGGTACATTTGATCCTTTTAAAAATGGTATTCCTTCAGTTAATATGACTATGGCCTTCTAATTGTGGAAGCTTTTTCATTAGATCAGTAATAAAGAGCCCATAATTATACTTCCCTATGCATAATTGTACATTGTTGCGCTCTTGAAGACTTAACTTTCAAAACATCAGGTTAGAGTTACATGATATAATAGACATAGTCAAAGTTTCTGGTGTCAGCCACTGTACTCTGGGGCAATTCACACCTCAGTGGAATCTGAATTATGTACTTGTGGGCTTCAATAAGTTAATGAAGCTGACAATTAGCAGTCGCTCCATCCTATTTGGTCTGGCTTCATTCAGAATAGGTTTAGAGGGAGTGATAAAAATAAGCGATGGTAATAAAGAACCATACCAAGAAGCTGCCCTTAGGTGATTTTCCTAAGAAACTTAGTTCAAATTCACCTCTGTTTTGTTTCACTCCCTTTACATGTATTTTATCCATGGATGCTGACTATTAAAGGGACAGTTAGTAGTTTCAGAAAATGTTTAATCAACTCCATCATTTTCCTACTAAGTTCTGGATATTCATTTCCATATGTTATCAGGCATAATGCTACACAGTTCTTTCCTTCTCTCCTGAATACTTCCCTCTAGTCTTTGGCATGGCTGTCAGGGCTAATAAATTCATGAAGCCAACTATATTCATGCCTCATGACAGGGGTACTTAATCTGGGGTTAGGGTTTTTTTTTAACTATAATTAAATATAATTAGTTTCCTTTATAACCTTATGTATTTTATTTTATACATTTAAATATTTTGCTCTTAAGAATGATCCACAGGCTTAACATATTTCCTATAAACATAAAAACCCCATAGTTTATGCAAATCAATTGAAATATGTTTAGTAAGCAGAGATAAAAATCAACACAGGGGCACTTTCTAGGGACACTTAAAATATATAGTAATATGCATATTACTTAAATGAATATGGCAATGAAATCAATAACAAATATCGGTTCAATTATTCCCATAATATGATCCATCACTGTAATTAGCAACTTTATGACACTCCTGCCTCTCATACCTGAAATGCTCCCCCTCCTCATCTCTATCTATTGACTTCCTGGCATACTTTTAGTTACAACTATAATTTTATCTTTTATAGGAAACTTTTCCTGACCTCTGCTAATTCCAGGGCTTATTTCTGTTAGTTCTTTCTTATTCATCCTTCATATAAATTACTCTGTATATTTTTGTTTACATATTATGTCCCCCATTAGATTGTAAGATTCTTGAGGGTTGAGAGTTTGCCTATTACACTATGCCCATCATTTAGCACACTTCCTAGACCATAGTAGGTCATTAATAAATAAGTGATTGTAATGATATTAAATCGTTATGGATGAATATTTGATGTGACTTCGAAATATGTGTTTTTCTATCTCTATCTTTCTGTCTCTGTGGCTCAGTCTCTATCTATCCACCTGTTTTTCTTTCCCCATCTCTGTTTCTGACTCTCTTTGTCTCTCTCTCTGCTTCTCTCTGCCTCTTTCTCTAGTTCTGTCTCTTTCTGTTTCTATCTCTCTATTTCTGCATTGATTTATCTGTCTCTTTCTTTGGTCTTTCCTTCCTTTCCTCCATTCAGCTTTTTATGGTAGCTCATGGTTTTCTCTGTTTAAAAAGAAAAAAAAAACATTCCTGATCAAAGTAGTAAAGAAACTGGAGAGATCTTAAAAAGTACCCAAATCCAGCATGTTCCTTCTTTGAACTCTAGCTTAAGATACAATGATGGATCTTAATTACTAAAGGACAAAACAACCAATCCATTGGCAACATGAGCTTTGGTATATGAATTTCTATTTTCTTAAAGAATAAAGAAAGTGCAGTTTAAAAAAAATCTTATTTCCTAAACGGGGTAATGCCAGCACAGCATGCATATGATTTAAATACATAGGAGCTGCATATAAAGAATATTTAATATCCCCTTAGTAGCCTTTAGGTAAGAGAGCACACACACAGTCATTCCTCTGTGCTTTACAGGGAAAGAATAATAGAAAATTAAGATGATTCCTTTAACTATTGACTTTGTAGCTGAGAGCTAAGTGAGGAGTGTGATATATTGACCTCTCTCCCTTTCTTCCCTCTAGTATAAGGTAAACTTGAAAGAAAGAGAAAAAAATCCATCGAAAATAGCAAACTGTTCATCCGTTAGCATTTTACCACTCAGGTACTACTAATACAAATTCAAAAAATGCTAATAAAGTCTGAAATTTCCCAGTGGGGGAGTAATGGAACGCTTTTAAAAGAGGCCCTTTCAGTTAATGACTAAGGCATTTTTTGCTAACAGCAATTTTGGCTTCTTATCCCAGGTGGAGAAAAATGCATTAAACAGGAGATTAAAATGTCCTTTCTCCTGCTTGGTAATGCCAGCTGCTGCTGCAGGCTAAGGCATACATGAAGTGGCATTTACTTGATGGTGGTGGGCCTATTCCAGGGATAGTGGGAGGATGAAAGTCCCGCTGGATGGGGGTCCCTTTTAATGTGCTGTCTCTGCGCAAATAGAAAGTGTAGGAGCTAGGCTAGAATGGTAAACTGTACAATCTGTTCATTGCATTTTGGTTACTAATTAAGAGGTGACATAGGCAGTATGAATGCACAGAACCTGTTGAAATTCTGTCAGGCTCTGTCTTTCCCTTCACATGTTTGAATGCTGTTTAATAAAGCATCTTAATTGAAAGCAGAAAAATACATGAAAGTAGAGGACAAATATGTTGAATTAGGATTCTGCCATAATGCATGTGCGTGTGTGTTCGCATGATTTTTAACCACCACCACCACCACCACCCCCCAGCTTGTCAAAGACAGTTTCCCTACTTCATCAACTCAATATGCAAATTCCATTATTTTCTTCTTGCTGTGGGGGATAGAGCTGGATAGAGTGGAAAGTTGGGAACAGAATTTCCAAACACAAATGTGAACTTAACACTGACTCGGACACAGAGGAAAAATGGTTTTTCTTGCCAAGAAATACCATTTTTATGAGGAGTGCTCTAAGGGAAGGAGGTGGGGGAGTCAGGGCCTAACTACTTCTCATAGTGTATTGTGAGTATGTGTATATGTCTTTTTATAATTCTGTTTAGGGTTTCTCCCAATTTTTTTCTCCATCTACACAGTCAGATTAAAAAACAAATTTTCTTATTTCCTACAAATGGCACCCAAAACTAAAGTATACTAGGTCTGTGGCTCTGGCTTGTGCTCACAATGAAGCCACATATATCAGAAACAGATATTCTACAGAAGAAGCAAAAATTCCAATAACGGATAAAGGCCTTGGGAATTTGGAAATTCCTGTAACCCCAAGAAATGTCAAGTAGTCCTGGAAACCTGATGATATCAGCTTTTCTCCAAAGATTTCTAAATGCCCTGGTTTCTGTCTCCAGCTAAAAATAGCATACCAGCTCCTATTTATGATGCTTACCAAGTTTTGCTTCTGCCCCTCCACAGAGCTGGTGATTTCTAAAATGCATGAAATGATAAATGTACACCAACTCTTTCATAATCTTTTTGAACTCTTCTTCCCCCAAAGAGGTATGTTTTGCATTTAAGGCTTAGCCCAGTTCTTATTTGAGCAGCCCTGTTTCCACATTCCTATTTAATACTTCTTACACAGTTGAGCAGGAATCTCTCCTTTTATGACCATTTCCATTTGTGCTTATGTACAAGTAGAACTTGTAGCAGCAGAATGGTGGCAATGCACTGTTTCAAGTTAGACTAATGAAATGAGAAATTTGCCTTCATTTGATACACATAAAACATTTGCATTTTAGTCCCATGTAGCCTGAATTCACAGTTTACTGACACTTTGAGTTAACAATGGTGCGCAGAAAACAACCATCTGCTATGACATAAATAAGATGTAGCATGAGTAAATTATCTCAGAAGATATGCTATTTGACACTTTTTTAAAATCACCTTGACCACAGCAGTTCATATTAATTGGTGCTCTTCTTAGAGCTGGTTAAAAGAATTGGCTATGGAATGAGAGAATAAGAAGGTGCCCAGTACTTTATTTCTCTTAAGGTATGGAGAGATAATGTGGAAAGTTTTTGCCCTCTTCTAACTGTTCCATAAACAGATATGACACTTTAATTTAAAGAGCAAAAAATTCTGACACCTTTCTAAGTAATTTATTTAAAAAAAAATTACTTCCAAAGAATCAGTTGAAATATCTCTTTTATATTCATTAGAATCTTCTGTCACCATTAGAAATAAACTGTTGGGAACAGCTATATGGCACAGTGGAATTATGAGAATCTGAGTTCTAATCTGGCTTCCAAAATTTAGCATTTTCTAGCTAATGGGACCCTGAACAAGTCACAACCCCAGTTGCTTACAAAACAAAACAAAATAAAAATAAAAATAAAATACTGAACAAATACTAGAGCACGTGAGAGTGATCAGGCACCATTAGAGTAAGGTCTGCATTCTAAGATGAATTGAGATGATCTGATTAACCTTTTGATATCCATTGTTTTGTTGGCAGCAGGATAGAAAGGTTTCTACTTCTATCACCATTCCTCCCTCCTTCCCTCTCAAAAAAAAGCCCTCTGCATAGATATTTTTAGATTCTTCCTCATAACTGGAGACAATGGGAATATTATTACTGATTTCAGTAACCTAATCCCTAAGAAAATAAAAATCAGAGTAATGTCCTCAATTACAAGTCACTAGACAAATAGCACTTACATTCAGGTTTTCATTTTGCTTGGTAAATGCTAGGAAACTACATAGCAATTACATAGTCTTGCAGACTACTTGGTGACTGTTCTAAAGTTAAGCTCAACCTGCCCCCTGGTTTTATAACAGAAATAATCTATTTACCCTATAATTTTATGTACTATGTAAATACCTGTCAATACATGATAGACTCCAGCTATTTCCATTTAATTAAAAGGTCAACACCACCACGTAAATAAATAATTTTTGATGATAATATTTTTGTCTATGACCACAGGAATAGCCAAGTATCCAAGTCAAATTTGTTATTATTTCTTTTTTTATTTCAAGCTTAGTTCATCCTAAGTATCTAGTCAAGTAACATTGTGACACTGACTTTGTTAGGTAATTTATGTGAGGAGGAGAAATCAACACATTCCTATTTTATTATATAAAATAGGAAGATATTTGGGTGCTTTTATGTAAAGTGAAGATGTGGGATCAGAAAAAGAGAGGGAAAAAATCATTGTAGAAATATTTTACTGGTTTTATTAAGAGGATACTATAAAGCTATCTGTGTGCCTCTTCCTTACATAAGAGACTCTAAGCATAGCAGAAAAAAAAAGAGAGAGAGAGAGAAGGAAGGCTAAGGCTATGAGGCTCATATGTGCACCAAGGGTAACCTGTGGGGATAGAAGGGTGAAAATGGAACAGAAAGACACAGAGGTCAGATGGGCTATGTGAGAAGAGTAAGGAACAGGCTAATTGAATTTGCAAATGATATGAAACTGGGAGTTGTTTGGAACGAAGGAGAAGACTGATGTTGATTTTACTTTACAAAGTTAACTAAATTGACTAACTAGAGCTTTCTGTATTTCCTTGGCAGTCCATACCTTCTGTTCGTTTAAACTAAATTAATTTCTGTTTTTTTTTCAAATGCCCTCTAAAGTTAAAATGTTATCTATATTAAAAAAATCTCCAATACTTCAAAATACAGATCTGTCACCGCTTTAATGTGGTCATTCTCTCCAATGATGCAAATGGCAACTCATCCAAATGCTATTTTGATCCTGTCCAGTTTGCCCAAATTAGGTCTAACCAATAGGATAAATAGACAAACTATTACAGGCCTCTTCCAACCCAAAGGAAGGTCTGAGATAATAAAATAATAAATTGAATGATTTTTTAAAATAATTTCCCTGTTGGAATTCATTATTTTCCCTACAGTATTCTAGTCAAACATAGAGCATGTAGTATTTTATTATTATCTAACTTATCATTTGAAATCCTTATAAATGTAAATTCAAAATTCATTTGGAAGGGGGAGTATCATGGTAGGATGTATATAGTACAACACCTTAAAAATATTTTATCTTGGGTGAAAGTGTTGGATAAAAAAAATGCCTTCTTTCTGCTTCCTCTAGTAAGAATGGAAAATATAATTTTCCTCAAAAAGTTTGGCCTACTTTGCCATATCTGAAGGGATTTTTTTTTATTGCTGCCTTAATAGAATCTTGCTTTATATTTGAGTGATGCAAGGTGCCAGACAGACAGCCTGGGAAGTGGAAATTCTCTATCCTGAAACAGGTAGAGATTGGAAGGTGGCAGCAGTAAGGTTCTCTCCCCAATGTCCTCCTTAAGATCTCCTTCCTCTCCCAACACAGTTCTAGATGCCCAGGAGAGCATACAAGGAGGGTGAATATAACCTCATGATATTATAAGATTAATGTAGGTCATGCCAATTAAATCATGATAGAAATAATGCTCAGTTGAACCAATTTTGTTAAATTTACTTATAACTTAAAATGTTAATATTACTTTAAAGTGTATCTGCACACTTGTTTTCTTCTTGAAACCCAGGGGAAATTTTAAATTTGAAAGCTCTAATGTTTTGAATTTATCAAATTATATGAATTTCTCAGAGAATTCTCCATTTCACTATGTTTCATGGATTAAGAAATTGGAGAATTGATTCAATTCAAGCCTTTTTCTCCTCATAAGAATCATCTGTAGGCTAAGACTAACTCTAGATAGTGTTATCTCCAAATCACAAAATTTTAGAAGATTTATGAATGAAAGGGGAAATGAGATTTATCACAAGGATTTGCACAATGTTGTTCAAAACATGATTTGTTCTAATAATAGATCCACTACTAGGCCTATACCTCATAGATAATAAAAAAAAGAAGAAAAGAATGCATAAGTTTAAAAAAAAATAGCAGTTTTTTTTTTTTTTTTTTGGTGGCAGCAAAGAACCAGAAACTAAACCGGTACCCATCAATTGAGGAATGATAAATTCCAACATACAAATAGAATACTATATGGGGGGAAATGATGAAGGGGATAATTTTGGGAAAAAAACTTGGAAAGACCTAAAATAAGCAGAAGTGGAAAATCAATTTAAAATCAAGAAGATTGTAGCTTAAGATTTCTCATCAATACTGGCTAAGATGACAGAAAAAGATAATGAGAAATGTTGGAGGGGATATAAAAAAATGCATTGTTGGTGGAGTTGTGAAATGATCTAACCATTCTGGAGACTGGAATTATACCCAAAGGTCTATAAAACTGTGCCACTACTGTGTCTATATCCCAAGGAAATCATAAAGGAGGGAAAAGGACCCACATATGCAAAAATGTTTGTAGCAGATCTTTTTGGTGGTAAGAAAGAATTGGAGAATGAATAAATGGCCATCAATTGGAGAATGGCTGAACAAGTCATGGTATATGAAAATATTGGAATATTATTGTTCTATAAAAAATGATGAACAAGCTGATTTTACAAATGCCTGAAAAGATTTATATGAACTGATGCTGAGTGAAACAAGCAGAACCAGAAATACATTGTATACAACAGCAAGAATGTGTGATGATCAACTATGAAAAACTTGGTTATTCTCAGTAATTCAATGATAAGCAATCACAATAGACTTTGAACTATCCTATCTGCATTTAGAAAAAGAACTAAGGAGATTGAATGTAAATCAACACATGTTATGTTCACTTCTTTTTTCTGTGTTTTTTTTTTTAACTCTCCCATGTTTTTTTTTGTTGTTCTGATTTTTCTCCCAAGATGATTCATAAAGCATAATGTGTTAAAATTTTTAAAAAAATACTGTTCAATGCAATGATCAACCATGACTCCGAGAGGGTGATAAGTCTGAATATTCCTTACCTCCTGATGGAGAGATGTTTTACCTATGCAGAACAAGAATGATGTAGGAATTTGATTTGCTTCATTATACTAATTTCTCTCTTTTTTATCAAGGGAGAGAGAAAAAATGCTTGTTAATTGACAATTTTTAAAACTTTGAAACACATTAAAAACTATTTTAACATGTAATGGGGGAAACCAAAATATATTAAAATTTAAAAGTAAATAAAAGTTATATTCTAAAAACCTGAAAAACAGCATTATATACAAGCATTCTGAAGAGAGAAAAAAAGGAAGCAAGATCTGGCTAAAATTTATTCACTTAAGAATAAGAAAAGTCGTATTAAGAAAATTACTTAAGTACTCTCCTTGTTGTTCAGTTGTTTTCAATCATGTGTGACTTCACGATTTCATTTTGGTATTTTATTGGCAAAGATACTGGAGTGGTTTGCCATTTCCTTCTCCATACCATTTTACAAATGAGGAGACTGAGGTAAAAAAGGCAAATGATTACTTGTCTAGAGTAAGTTGTCCAGAATTACACAACTAGTAAGTGGCTGAGGTAAGATTTGAACCAAGGAAGATGGATCTTCCTGACTCCAGGTCTAGTATTCTAACCACTGGGTCACCAGCTCTTTTATACATATCAAATTCTCTATAATAAATAAAGGTGCTGATTTTAAACAGTTATGAGAAATGAAATGAATGAATGAAGCATTTATTAAGTGCTTACTATGAAGAAAACACTGCCCTAGTGCAGGAGACACATATTATCAAAAAGACAGTTCCTGTTCTCAAAGAGTTATATATTCTCTCCCTCTCCCTCCCTCTCTCTCTTCTTCACTCTCTCCCTCCATCCCTTACCCACCTCTGACTCTGTCTTTCTCTTTCTCTGTTTTTCTCTGTCTCTGTCTCTGTGTCTCTGTGTCTGTCTCAGTTTCTCTCTCTCTCTCTCTCTCTTTCTCTCTCTCGTTCTTTCTCTCTCTCTCAGAACTTATATTTTGAAGGGAAGTTATACATAAACCGGTAGATGAATGTAAAATATATGCAAAGAAATTAAAGTAATGAGGTAGAATATTAACAGTAAGGAAAACCAAAAAGGCATTAGTAGTGGCACAACTTGAGCAAAATCTTATAGAAAACTAGGAATTCTAAGGTATAGAAGGAGGGAATGAGAAAATGTTTAAAGGCTTATGCAAATATAGAGCCAAAAGATGAAATGTCCTGTAGCAAAAGCAACAAATGGGTTTGTTTGGCTAGAATGCGAAAGGAATCAAGTTGAATAATGTGAAATCAGATTGTAAAGATAGATTAAGAAAAAGATTAAGATTTTTAAATGATAAGCAGAGCAATTTATATTTTATTCAATAGCCAAGAGGAAGCCACAAAAGCTTCTTGAGTCAAAGATGGATATATTTACATTTCCTCCATCCTCAAAAACCAAAACTATCTATCCCTGTTAGCTATTACTACACATCTCTCTTCCATTTTGTGACTAAAATCTTTGAGAAGGTCATCAAAGGGACTTCCTTCCGGGGGTGGAGCCATGGTGGCGGAGATCAGACAGGAGTCTCTGTAACCTCCTCTAACCTCCCCTCAAACCAACAACATATGAAGCCTCTAGACTGATTCTGAAGCAAAAAAATCCACAATATCTGGATAACAACACAATTCTAGAAGAAGATACTCTGGAACAACCTCAAAACAGGTCTGTTCTAATTGGGCAGGGGGGTGGTCTACCGAACCCAGACTGCAGCGCAAGGAGACCAGGGCAGGGAGCTGGAGCACGGAGCTGGACCAGGAGTCGGAACAGGAGTGGGAGCGTTGTGCTTTTCACACACCTGGGAGCCTTCTGTGGGCCTCTTGGAACAATCTGACCTGATTGTGGGCAGGTGGTTTGGACGGTCTGCCTTTTGAGGGGGATAGATTGTGAACCACTGAACCCCTGATGAGCATTGGACCTAGCTGCTATTACACAGCACCTTAAAGCAATCAATCAAACAACAGGACTGATCAGCACCAGAAATAATTCAATCAGTGGAGCTGCCCAGTACCTGAAATAATTCAATCAGCAGAACTGCCCCAGGGTGAACTAAAGCAGAACTGCCCAGCACTTGACATAATTCAATCAGCAGAACTGCCCAGTTCCTGAAATAACTCAATCAGCAGAACTGCCCCAGGGCAAATTAAAGCAGCTGTCCCACCTTTGCCCTAAACAGACCTCACACCTTTAAAAAGAAATGAATAAAAAACCAAAAAGAGCTCGCACCATAGACAACTTTTATGGAGAGAGGGAAGAACAGAACTCAAATCCTGAGGCCCCTAAAGGTAAAGCAACTCCAGAAAAAGCCCCAAAGAGAGACATAAATTGGTCTCCATGTCACAAGGCTTTCTTTGAAGATTGCATAAAAAATCTTAAAAGAGAGTTAGAAGAAACATGGAGAAATGAAATGAGATCACTGCAAAATAAAATAGAAAAAATGGAAAAAGAATGCAATGAACAAAAAAATGTAGTCAATTGCAAAAGGAACTAAAAACAGTAACTGAAGAAAATAAGACATTAAAAATTAGAATCGAACAATTGGAAATGAATGACTCATTAAGACTTCAAGAATCAGTCGAACAAAAACAAAAAATGAAAAGATAGAGAAAAACATGAAATATCTCCTAGGAAAAACAACTGACCTGGAAAATAGATCTAGGAGAGACAATCTAAGGATTATAGGGCTTCCTGAAAGCCATGATGAAAAAAAGTACCTAGACACTATCTTCCAGGAAATCATAAAAGAAAACTGCCCTGATATTTTACACCCAGAAGGCAAAATACTCCTTGAAACAATCCACCGATCACCTCCTGAAAGAAACCCAAACATTAAGTCCCCCAGAAATATCGTGGCTAAATTCCAGAACTATCATACCAAGGAAAAGATATTACAAGAAGCCAGAAAGAAACAATTTAAATATCGGGGAGCTACAATTAGAATCACGCAGGACCTAGCAGCTTCTACTTTGAAGGATCGAAGGGCCTGGAATCAGATATTCCGAAGGGCAAAGGAACTTGGATTACAGCCAAGAATAAGTTACCCAGCTAGAATGAGCATTATCTTCCAGGGAAGAAGATGGTCATTCAATGATATAGGAGAATTTCACCTATTTCTACTGAAAAGACCAGAACTGAACAAAAAATTTGATCTACAAACACAGAACACAAGAGAAACATAAAAAGGTAACAAGAAAAAAAAAACTCTTGAGAACTATATTTATGTTATAGATACTTATAGAAAGAGGGTTGATTTTATGAATCTATTATTACATTATGATTATGATATGATTACTGTGATTTTATGATTATTATGAGAAGGTCATCAAATGCCTACAGTTGCTTTCCTCTTAGTCTCTTAATTCTCTGCAATCCGGTTTCTGACTTTGTCATAAAAGGGACATTAGGGACATCAGGGAGTTTGCATTCTAATAAACAACACACTTATGCTGCAAGTCATACGGAAATCTCATTGTCCTTAGGGTACCACAACAAAGCAGATATTAATGCATCTCCTTTAATACACTTTCCACTGATAAAATTATATCAGTTTCTGATGTTGAACCTTTTGAGGGCTCCAAGTGCTTAGGTGGAAAGAACTTTATTTTCTGGATCTTCAGAAGGTGTGGCCAAAGCACTTCCTGAAGCTGTTGCCAGGGCACTTCCCCACAGAGATTTCTTCTTAGGATTATACCTGAAGGCACTGGACTTGAAACACTGGAATTTTCAATTTTCTTGGGTTTAGGATCGTGGACTGTTTCCATTAGGGTCAAGGGAGATGGTAGTCAGGGTGGTTGTGGCCTGACCTGTCTGAAACAAGTTGCTTTCTGTCTCTCTATCAGAATCCCTTATTGCTTCAGGTAGGTTGACTCATCTGCTTTCCGTATGGGTATTATTTAGTGGTGGGTGAGGATGGCTTTCCCCTTTTTTCTGCATAAGAGTTACTACCCTGGATGATGGCTGTGAGGACTGGAAAGGAGGATGGTGGTACACAAATAATGATGATTATGGTACAATGTTGCTTCAGCTCCTAAGCTTATCTGTTCATTGATGTGTTGGTCAGTAGCTGTAATCAGAGGAGTCACGAAAGACAAACCTCTTCACAATAATGACTTCTCTCCTCAGTTATGGCTATGATCTGGAAGTGGGTTCAGTAATTTGGGATAATTGAATAGAAATGTGAGATAGACACTAATATTCCACAACCAACAACACTTTTAAAGCATTTTTTTTTTTTGGTCCTCATTAAGGAAACTCAGCATTGCTTTGCCAATTTGAAGCACCTAGGAAAAATTTAAGCTCATGATACTGTCTATTTCAAGTCAATACATATCAACTTAATTAACAAAGAAACAAACAAACAACAACAACCAAAAAACAAACAGTTTGGATGGATTTCTAGGAGATCTTTAGCTGCAGGATTCTTTCAGGTACATCAGGAGGCCTTAGCATCATGAAGAAGAATTGAGCCAGGGCACTGAACAAAAAATAATGAAAGAATTTCAAATCAGCGTGTCATATTTTCAAATACACCTAATTGATATCTGAAGTTTAAAGCAACACCCACTAATTACTGTTGAATTAAACAAGAAAAATGCAGACAAATTTCTCCTGTCACTGAAAAGACTTGTGGACAAATTCAGTGGCTGTCACTCCACTTAACATCCTCTTAATGTAATTAAATAGCTACTGGAAACCAGGAAGAGTAAACTTCTTTTGTCTGAAAGTGTGGATAGGAGCTATTTAGGAAAGCATTTTGGTGTGAACAATCTTACATGTCAGTGATTTTAGCCCACCTAAATTCTATGTCTTTTGGTTATCAATTTGCACATTTGCCATTATTTTTAGACAGTTTGGCTAAATATAAAAACATACTTTGAATTATAAAAATAGCTTTTTGATTTAGGGTAATGTTCTCACTGGTTCCCAAAGGGATGAAAAGGAAATAAATTAGAAATGGAAAGTGGGAGCCTAAATTGTCATGCATAATATAGACCAACAGAGATATCCCTCTAGTCCCAAACTAGTTTGCTAATTGGTGTTTACTACTTCCAAAGGAACTTCATCTCACTGTGCTTTGTTGTTACTCAAAGTAGCAAATATATGGGGCAAATATTGCTTTGCAGATGTAACGTAATGTAGGAAAAAAAAAGTTGTATGTTAGTTTAGCAGAAGCTTGTCCAAATGCTAACTTGTTCAACCATAAGTGAGCCAGTTCAACTCTCTTTTCTAGTTTCTTTATCAGTAAATTGATATGCAAATAATATATATAATCACAATCTCAAAGGGTTGCTGTGAAAATCAAATGTGATATATTTTTTAAATGCTTTGGAAATTTTAAAATTCTAGGAATCCAAAGCATTTAGAAAAGAGTGCATTAAGGAGAGGATATCACACACACACACACACACACACACACACACACACACACACTGCTGTCAGCATTTTTAAAATATTGTGTTTTATTTTCCCCAATTACATATAAAAACAACTTTTAACATTTGTTTTAAAAAATTTGAGTTCCAAATTTTATTCCTTCCTCCTTCCTCACCACTATCATTGAAAAGACAAGCATTTAAATATTCGTTATACATGTGTAGTCATGCAAAATATATTTCCAAATTAGTGAAGTTGTGAAAGAAAATGTATTTTCCCCCATCAAAACAAACAAACAAACAAAAACAAACAAAAAATCTCAAGAAAAGTAAGGTAAGTTTTAAAAAAGTATGCTTCAATTTGTATTCAGACACTGTCAGTTCTCTGCTTAGGAATGGAGGGCATTTTTCATCATAAATCCTTCAGAGTTGTCTTAGATTATATCATTGCTGAAAATAATTAAGTCATTCAAAGCTGATCATCTCACAATATTGTTGTTCCTTTGCATCAGCTCATGTAAATTATTCCAGTTTTTTCAGAGCTTCTTCCTCATCATTTCTTATGGCACAATAGTATTTCATCACAATCACACAAAACAATTTGTTCCCTCATTTCCTGGTTGATGGGAATTCCCTCAGTTTCTACTTTCTGCCACCCAAAAAGAACTGCCATAAATATTTCCATATATATAGGTACTTTTCCCTTTTATTTTTTTTAATCTCTTTTTAGATACAGACCTAATAGTGACACTGCTAGGTCAAAGAGTATGCACAGTTTCCTAGCTTTTCGGGCATAGTTCCAAATTGTTTTAAAGAAAATTTGAATCAATTTACAACTCTACCAACAGTGCATTAACGTCTCATTTTTCCCACATTCCCTACCAGATTTGTCTTTCTCCTTTTTTCCTGTTATCCAATCTAATAGCATGAGTAGTACTTCAGAGTTGTTTCTATTTGCATTCCTTCTATCAATAGCATCTTAAAGCACCTTCTCAGATACCTATTGAGATGTGCATATATATGTGTCTGTGTGTGTGTGTGTGTGTGTGTGTGTGTGTGTGTATAATTGCCTTATTTGAAAACTTCATGGTTCTTGATCATTTATGGAGTGGGAGATGGCTCCCATTTTTATAAATTTGACTCAGTTCTCTAGATATTGTAGAAATAAGATCTTTATCAGCAAAACTTGTTTTTTTTTTTCACAATTATGATTGGTAAATGTATTTCCCTCCAGCCTATTCCTTCCATCATTTATTCTATTCTCTTGAATCTTTCACTTTGTTTCTCCTCAAAAGTGTTTTGCTTCTGATATTTCCTCCTCTAGTATATCCTCTTATGTGCCCCTCCTTCTCCCATCCCCTTCCCTTTTTACTTTTCTGTAGGATAAGAAATTTCTATAATTGAATTAGTATGTTATACCCTCTTTGAGTCAATTTTAATAAAAATAAGGTTCAGTCACTCCTTTCCTTCCCCATTTTCCCTCTAATATAAAAGATTTTTCTTGCTCCTTTTATAATTTTTCCCATTGTAACTTTTCCTTTTTCCTTTTTCCCAGTGCATTCCTCTTTCACCTCATTAATTTGATTTTAATATATCATTTGTCTATATTGTAATCACACCTGTGCCCTCTGTTTATATATACTTCTAATTGCCTTAATAATGAGAAAGTTATTATGAGTTATAAGCATACTCTTCCCTTGAAGAAATATAAACAGTTTAATATTAAGTTCCTTATGACTTTTCCTTTTCTGGTTACCTTTTTATGCTTCTCTTGCGTCTCCTAATTAAAAATCAAATTTTCTATTGAGCTCCAATCTCTTCATCTAAATGCTTAAAAGTCCTCTAATTCAATGAATAACCATTTTTCTCTAGGAATAATTATACTCAGTTTTGCTGTGTAAATCATTCTTGATTATAATTCTTTGTCTTTTAGAATTTCATATTCTAAGACCTCCAGTTCTTTAATATAGAAGCTGATAAATCTTGTGCTGTCTTGACTGTAGTTACAGAATATTTGAATTGTTTCTTTCTTGCTTCTCACGGAATTCTCTCCTTGCCCTGTGAGCTCTGAAATTTGACTATAAATTCTTGGGAGTTTTCATTTTGAGGTCTCTTTCAGGAGATAGTCAATGGATTCTTTAAAATTCTATTCTACTCTATGGTTCTTAAATATCAAGGCAGTTTTCCTTGATTTTTTTTATTAAGGCTTTTTTTAAATTTACAAAACATATACATGGGTAATTTTTCAACATTGACCCTTGCAAAGCCTTCTGTTCCAAAATTTTCCCTCCTTCCCCCCCAACACCTCCCCTAGATGGTAAGTTGTCCCATACATGTTAACTATGTTAAAATATATGACAAATCCAATATATGTATACATATTTATACAGCTATCTTACTGTACAAGAAAAATTAGATCTACAAGAAAAAAAAACCCTGAGAAGGAAAACAAAATGCAAGGAAACATCAATAGAAAGCATGGAAATGCTATATTGTGGTCCACACTCAGATCCCACAGGCCTCTCTCTGGTTGTATATGGCTTTCTTCATCACTGAACAATTGGAACTAGTTTGAAACATCTCATTGTTGAAGAGAGCCATGTCCATCAGAATTGATCATCATATAGTCCTGTTGCCATCTTTAATGATCTCCTGGTTCTTCTCATTTCACTCTCTCCAGGTCTCTCTGAAATCATCCTGCTGGTCATTTCTTACATTAACAATAATATTCCATGACATGCATATACCATAATTATTTAGCCATTCTCCAATTGATAGGCATCCATTCAGTTTCCAGTTTCTAGCCACTACAAAAAGGGCTGCCACAAACATTTTTGCACACGTGAGTCCCTTTCCCTCCTTTAAGATCTTTTTGGGATATAGGCCCAGCAGAAATACTGCTGGGTAAAAGGGTATGCACAGTTTGATAACTTTTTGAGCATAGTTCCAAATTGCTCTCCAGAATGGTTGGATCCTTGATAATTTTTTGAAAGATGATGCTTTGGCTCTTTTTTTAATCATGGCCTTCAAGTAGTCCAATAATTTTAAAAATTATCTCTCCTGAATCTATTTTCTAGGTCAGTTGTTTTCCCAATGAAATATTTGACATTGACTTCTATTTTCTTTGATTGATTCTTGATTTCTTAAATAGTCATCAGGTTCCATTTGCTCCATTAGAATTTTTAAGGAATTATTTTCTTCAATGAACGTTTGTACCTTTTTTTTCATTTGGCCAATTCCACTTGAAGGAATTTTTTTTTTTTTTTTTTTTTTTTTTTTTTTTTT
>JAJPUD010005820.1:54421-67626 GCA_023553655.1 Myrmecobius fasciatus
TTGGAAAATGACTGAATAAGTTGTTGTACATGAATTTAGCAAAAACATTATTGTGCTGTAAAAAAAGCTTAATGAATATGATGAATACTAAAAAGCATGAGAAGATTCAGGGGATTTGCATCTGAATTGTATATCAATAAAGGCAGTGTCAAACAACTTGTAAGAATGATTTATGCCTTATTTTATAGATTCATTAGGAAAAAATATTATTGTTGCATCATCCATCAAAACATATTGTCTGATCTTAGCACATAAGTAGGAGATACCTTGTTGGAAGAAAGTTGCATCTTGTACTGCTGAATCAAAAGCTTTATTTCTTTAAATAAACAACAAAGTATGTGATTTTGTATTCGTTTCACTTTTAAATTAATTGTGACTATAAAGGTATTTTCAAGTGTAGAAAATTATTTGCAAAAATCTGCCTGTTTTCCTCAAGGAAACTTTCAATATAAATAAAGATCATTAGCAAGGTGTATGGGGCTTTCAAGAACTAGCACCTCTATTGTGAGGGCTGCTAAGCCTTTTTCAGGGGTACTCACCAACCTTTGTTTTCCACCTGCCACCTAGTTCTCCCTTGTGTTTCCAAGAAGCTGTAGCATACTCAGAAGTCAGATTCCTATGAAACCTTCTTGGTTTATAGTCAAAATCAGATTGAGAGTAACCAATGTGCTTTCATTGAATTAGAAGATTGTCTACTATAGACACATGAAAACTTCCCCAGCAGAATAGGCAGATGAGAGTATTTTGTTTCAAGGAGCCACAAAGGTATCAGAAGTAAGTTCTGTAGAGTTCTTAGAATTTTGTCAGACATTAAAGACACCAAAGTCATCAACTATATCCAGGTCCATTAACAATTGTCTTAGCTTTTGCCTTGATATGAGACTTTGATGGGATTTAAAAAGAGTGAGACTAATAACTTCGAGCAACTCTTCCTTACTTAAATTCAACATTCACCTGAGTCAAAAGACATTCATACCATTTTTCTTTTTAATTATTTTAATATTTAATTATTGTATAATAATCATAGTAATTGAACAATTTTATCATTTTGTTATTTTAATATTCAATAATTTTATCACTTGTCATTTATAAGATATTACTATTTTACCTACCACAAAATACTATGATTACAAACTAGTGATAAAGCAGCAGGTGTGGATGCATTGTAAACTGTAGTCACAACCCGGCATATCAGTGATGCTCACCATAGGGTTATCTTCTCAGTGTTCTGAAACAATAACGGGATTTGGCAGCCTCCTGAGTTTCTGAGCAGTCTTCTTAAGGATGGCAGTGTTCATCTCTTGGCATGAGGAAGGGGTTCTAGAAAAGGTGTTTTAAATTGTTTGCTTCACCTGTCCTAACCTTGGTTTGCTTATCCTGGCAGAAAGGGATTCTACCCAGTGGTCGAAAAACAAAAACATATACAAAAATTTTTTGTGAAGATCTGGTACATGGAATGTATGAATTTATGAATAAGAAATCTAATAGATCTGAAAGACAAACAACTATTATTGCTAGAAAACTCAGAAGGTATCCCCTACAAATAGCAGCCCTTAGTAAAACAAGACTGGCAAATGAAAGTCAGGTTGTTATTTTTGGAATTGGAGGTACTATGGTCATTACACAGTGATCACAATAATGATAATTCCATCAAAATTAAAGTGCAAGCAAAGCTTAGAGAGATACAGGACTTTTGGCTCAGTAAGAAATAAATGAAATTCAGTTTTATACTGATAGTAACAATCCAAAATGTTTTAATAATGTCTTGAAGACTATTTATGGGCCGAAGACCTTTATTGCATCTTAACTGCTCAATACTAATGGAACCATATTGATTGTGATAAGATCATGATTCTGAAAAGATGGGCTAAACATTAACATAGATACAGTTCTCAACAAACTATTATCAACCAATGTTGAAGTCATTGACTATCTACTTCAGGTGGAAGTCAATTCCTTTCTGGCCAAACTTCCAACTCAAGAAGAGGTTTTGAAGGTTCCTCTTGTGTGGCAAAGTGCCTAATACTGATTCCATTCCAGCTGAGATTTATAATATAGGGAATCTATGGCTTATATGGAAAGAAGAGGTTAAATGCCAGGATATTAAGGATGTCTCCATTGCCCATCTATATAAAGGAAATAAGTTATCCTGTGACAATCACAGGTGAATCTCTCAGTCATTGTTGGCAAGATCCTTGTCAGTGTCCTCTTTAATCAGTTAATCCATCACAGGGAAGGTGGCTATCTACAGTGAGTATCAGTGAGTACAGAATTCTGTACTCATTGTTCATTGATCTAACTAAGGCCTTTGAAACTGTTAGTCTAAATGGCCTGGGGAAGATTATAAAGAAATTCAGTTTAGAGAAATTCATCAATATTGTATGCCAGTTTCATGATGGTATGTTTGCATGGGTTCTGGATAATGTATGATATTTTCACACTTTCCTCATCACTAATGAAGTGAAGTAAGGCAATGTGCTTGCTTTCGTGCTTTTTAGTCTGATGTTTTCATTGATATTGTCAGATTCCTTCAAAGAGGACAACAGCATTGAGGTTGGCTACAACACTGACCGAAAATTATTTAACTTAAAATGACTAGAAAGGCTAAAATTTAACTAAAAAGACTAAAGTAGAGGGAGTATTGTGCACGGAAGTCATATAAGGACACCCACAAAGTCTTTCTGAAGAATTTTGGTATAAAAATAGCTATATGGTTTATTGTTGATAACCTCTCAATTTCTATTTCTCTTCATAGGAATGTCATCTCTGTTTCTCCCCCGCCCCAGTCATTTGATATCTTCATGTTTCAAGAAGCATTCCTTCCCTGTCTTTGAAATAGCATTGATTCCTTTTGCAATTACCTATACAGTCTTTGCTTTTTCTTCATCTTCTTTTATAGCACTTTTTTATTTCAGATAATATTTTGATGACTGAAATGTTATATACAGTACAAATGTAGTGCTTCCTCCATCATACAAACATAAATTTAAAACTGGAAGGAATTTTAGAGGTTATCTAATTTTATATCATATTTTAGATGAGGAAACTAAGGTAGAGAAAAATTAAGTGACTTGTGACTTTGTGACTAGATTATTTCATATATATTGAACTTGAAGCCAAAGTATTTGGCTCCAAATCTAACACTCTTCAGTTTAGCATGCTGTTTCTCTCATTGAAGAAGATAGTTATAGAACTGTTTATGGAAATGTTTTCTATTTTGGTCTTTTGATTTGCTTACCTCTTTCCTATTTCAGCTTCCAATGACATTGAGATGATTTGGCTTCAGTAAGTTTCAATCAAGTTTTCTACAAATTTTTTTTTCCTTCCATTGATTCTCACCATTTTTTACCTCTGTATCACTGTATTTTAAATCAATGTGCTTGCTATATTTTCTTTTAGCAATGAGATTGAGCGATTGCAGCTCAGAGTGGATTCTGGATTGTTTTTACCTCTTTTTTTTTTTACTGGTATTGCTTTAAAGTTGTTAAATTCTATCAGACTTAATAGTACCTATTAATGTGTTTACTTATATTCCTTTTCTTTTTCAATCTCAATCATTTATCTCAATGGATCAGAATAAAATTATTGTTAATTGTACCCTCAATATTTTGATCTTCCTTTTCCCAATTTGGTGTTGAAATTTACCTTTTCTTTAAAGAGTTGATATACACATATAGCTGATTCAAATGATTCCTACCCTTTGCAAATAACCTTCACTTTAGTGAGACTGAATAGACATGCTTTTGCATACCCACCTTTGTATTCACCCTATCTTAACCTGTAATATTCTCTCTCAAAGTCTATTCCTTTTTATTATACTGACCAACTTTAAGTAGCATCTCCTTTGTGACCCTTTCTTCAATGCCAGGCAATAGTGATTCATTCCTCCTTTGAACCCCTTATAACATTATTTTCTATTCCATTCAGTGGGAACCACTTCAAAGTACTTTCCTCTTTATGTATATGTCATAACTACATTATAACTTTAGAAGTAAGAATACTACATAGACATCTTTTATGCTAGACATGTGTCTAGCATAGTACATATATGTATGGATTTATTTTTAAAATTTCTCTTTGCATGATAGTTTACAGTTATATTCCCCAATCTTGCTGAAATATTCCCAGCCCTTCCAATCAAATAACATCTATTCTGCATAACTCTTTTCTACGTACAAACACAACCACCTATGAAAAATGGCCATTTTCCTCTGGGATTAACTATTACTGTTGCTTAGCTAAAACATTTTCCATCATTAATTTATAATTTAAATTCATGTTATTTTTATAAATTACATGTAAAAACAGTTTTAAATATCCATTTAAAAAATTCTATGTTCTAAATTTTGTGCTTCCTCTTTTCTCTTCCCCCTTTCCCCTCCTTTAGAAGGCAAGTGATTTGCTAAATGCCATTCATGTGCACTTACAAAAACATATTCTACATTAGCCCTGTTGTAAAAATAAAATAAAATAAAAATATAAAAAGTTAACAAAATGCTTTGATCTGCATTCAGAACCCATTAGATCCTTCTCTGCAAGTGAACAACATTTTTCATTATAAGTCCTTTTGAATTCTCTTTAATCAGTGAATCATTGAAAACAGATAAATCATTCACAGCTGATCATTGTACGATATCATTGTTAGTATGTACAATGTTTTTCTGGTTCTGCTCATTTTACTTTGTATCAGTTTGCATAAATCTCCCCAGGTTTTTCTGAAAGCATCCTACTTATAATTTCTTATTTTCTTCTTTTCCCCCCTGCTTTGGTATTCCATTCCATTAAAATAATATACCATACTTTGTTCAGCAATCCCCCAATTTATCTTCATGATCTCAATTTCTAATTCACTGCTACCATGAAAAGAGCTACTGTAAATATTTTTCTCTATATAAGTTCTTTCCCTTTTTCTTTTGACAACTTTTGGATCCATATCAAGCAATGATATTGCTAAGTCAAAGAATATGAGTGGTTTTCTAACTCCTTTTGAATAATTTCAAATTTTATCCAAAACTGTTGAATCATTTCATAATTCCACCAGTAGTGCATTGGCATCTCTTTCCCCCTCCACATACATTCCTTCAAACATGTAAGTTTCTTTTTCTGTCATGTTAGTCAATCTGATCTGTATGTAGTTACCTCAAATTGTTATAATTTGCATTTTTTAATCCAATAGTGATTTTTAAAACTTTTTCTTATGACTATAGATAATTTTAATTTCTTCTTCTTAGTATTGGATGTTAATACCATTTGACCATTTGTCAGTTGGGAAATGACTTTTCTTATAAATGCCAATCAGTTCTATATACAGTAGAGAAATAAAGCCTTTATCAGAGAAATATGTTATATATTTTTTAAGTTTCCTACTTTCCTTCTAGTCTTGTTGACATTTTGTTTATGCAAAGTCTTTTAAATTTGATGTTATTGAAATGATCAGTCTTACATCTTATAATGCTTTCTATCGCTTGTTTGGTCATAAATTTTCTCCTTATCTTAGATTTGTTAGGACTATTCCATATCCCCCAAATTGCTCATGGCATCACTTCTTTTGCTAACTCACACATCAATTTTGACCTTATCTGACATGCAAAAGTCTTGATTTATATATAGTTTTTCCCTACCTGCTTTCCAGTTTTCTGAGTACTTTTGATCAAATAGTGAGTTTTTATCCTTAAAATCATGGATTTTTGCATTTAATAAACACTAAATTATGACATTTGTTTATTGTTATGTATTGTCTATTATCTATTCCATTGATCCATCACTATTTCTCAGCCACTAGCAGATTGTTTTGAAGTTATTATTCTGTAAAACATTTTAAGATCTGGTACTCCTCTGTTACTCTCCTTCCCTCCTCCTCTTTTTGTTGATTCCCTTGATATTCTTTATCCATAACTTTTTAAGATGATGAAGGAATATTATTAACTTTGGTAACATCTAGAATTGATCAAAAAACACAGAATGTAAATCAGCACGTCCCATTACATCACTTTTCTCTTACATAGAAAAATCAAATTCTGCCAATGATGAATGGGGAAGTACTTGATTCTGTATGAATTTGACAGAAGCATAGGAGTTTACAATGGATCACAAGTTAATCTTGAGTTGACAACATGCCATTTTTATTTAAGAAGCATACATGACAGCAAAATAAAGAAAGAAGAAAACAGAATACAATAAATTTTAATTATCAGAATTAAATTTTTAATGTGTTCTTTACATGACATTTATTTTTATTTCATTGAAGAATAGGATAAAAAGACCTATTAGAAAAGTTAAAATAACTAGAGGTAGGCAATATGAAGAAAGGAAGAATGAAAGGTGACATCAATGGAACTCTATTGACAGTGCTCAGTTTCATTAGACTTCTGGATGAAAAGGAAAAACATGTACATTTAAAAATTTCTGGACAATTTGGAAAGCTTAAAAAAGTTTGCCAAGTGATTTTTTTTTCATTTCTGGAGGCATTTAAAATAGTATATAAATTTACAGACTCAATTGAAATCAAGGAAATGAATGATAAATATAGATTAAATATAGTTGTAGATTAGATATAGATATGAATATAGTTTCAGATAAAGATATAGATATTGATATATATAGATAGATAGACATAGATGTAGCTATAGGCATATATGTGTATGTATACACACAGATAGAGAAAGAAAGATCAAGACTGAGAGTGAGAAACTGTGTGCATGTGTGTATGTGGGTGTAGGTGTGTATAAGAGAAGGAGACAGAGACAGAAAATCAGACAGACAGAGGTTCCCTTTACAATTCCAATAACTAATAATTTTAGTGAAAAGTTAATGATTGTAAGATTCCTATTATTTGTCTAGCATTGCCCTAAATATATAAGATGCTAACAATGGCTAAAACATTAAATGTAAATATTTCATCATGTCTTTTTAAACTCTCCTCCTTTAAGGCCATACCTCTTCCAATTTTTAGAATGTAAGAATTCTAATGATTGTAAAAGTCATAAAGATTCAGTTAGTACAAAACTGATTTTTATTTTTATATGTATCTATAAGGTACAAATACCATAAAATAACAATTTTTTTTCAAAATAACTAAACAATTTTCCTTTGAAGCCAAGAACAAGGGAAATTATTTATGTGTTAATTATGGTATAAAAGGCGATCGAATAGGATTTGCAGTCAAAAGATCTGGATTCAAACTACCTCTACCACTTAATACTTGTACAAAGTTTACTTAAATATCTGAAGCCTTAGTTTCTTTATTAATAAAATAAGGGAGGTGGATTGAATAGCCAACAAAGTCCCTTCCATATGTAATGTGCCCTGATCTATTTTCTTATTTTTCATTGACTATTCTTACCTTAACCAATTTTTGAAGTGATGTTCCATAATTATTGAGTTCATAATAATTTTCTTTTTTCATTATTGCTATTATTATTTATATTTTGTAAATATATATACATGTATAATTTTCAAATTGATACAGAACTTGCACCATGATGTATTTTTATATATTTCTGTTCCACCCACTCAGAAGAAACAATTCATGAACATAAAGTTTAAAATACATCATAGATTTCACACTTCATTCTGTGCCAAGTTAACACAATCATAATACATCCCTTGCATTAATATGCAGACTTAATAAATTAATATAAGTAATTCATAAGATTATAATCTCAAAACTTCCCCTTTAGATATGTATGTACAGAATAAATTTGTGAAATGAAATTCAGTCTACATATGAAATAAAATGATTCAAGAAAGATAGGCAACTTGAAATCAAGTAATTCATAAATAGGGATATCATTCATTATTTATTCAGTTATTAAAATTTTTTTTGTAAACAACCTATTTCAATTGCTTACTTTATTTTTAACCCCAATTTTTTAATTGAATTTTTAAAAACAACTAAACAGGGGCAGCTAGGTGGTGCAGTAGATAGAGCATCAGCCCTGAAGTCAGGAGGACAAGAGTTCAAATCTGATCTCAGACACTTAACAATAATCCCTAGCTGTGTGATCTTGGGCAAGTCACTTAACCTCAAATCACCTCAGCAAAAAAGCAAAAAAAGAGCTCACTGAGGAAGTTGCTCCTTGGTGATAATAAAAACAACTAAACAAATGTTACCTGAAGAGTTAATTTTTAGGGAAGTAATATAATGTGAAACAGAGACAAAAAGACAGAAAGAAATATAGGATATAAGCCTAGTTAGCTAAATAACTTGCTAACTAGCTAGCTGGATGGATGTATGGATGGATGTATGGATGGATGTATGGATGGATGGATGGATGGAAAGATACATAGATCTATCAATAGATAGATAGTGATAGCAATATTGTAATGATGACCAACTGTGAAAGACTTAGCTACTCTAAATAATCCAATGATTTAACATAATTCTAAATGCTATCTACCTTCAGAGGAACTATGAACTTTGAGTGCAGATTAAAGCATAGTTTTTCCATTTTTTTCTTGATTTTTTGAGACATTTAATAAGGAAATATTTTCCATTATTTCACATGTATAACTGATATTATATGGCTTGCATTTCCAATAGGTACAGGAGAGAAGAGAAGGAAAGAGAGAATTTGGATCTCACTTTCTTAAAATGAATATTCTAAATAAATACATTTTGTAAAAGAGAAGAGGAAAATCTTAATTTGGAAAAAAACATAACTCAGAACATTAAATATGAAAAAATTAATAAATAAGCAAAATGATGGATTATATTAAACTATAATTTGTTGCCTACACAAAATACACTTAAAAATTATATATATATATATATATATATATATATATATATACACACATACACAGAATAAGAGTGAATAAAATTCACCACACATGAAATGAATCCAAAAAAACAGGAATTTACAGAGGCTTTGAATGATCAATATTAGCGATTGAAAGTAAAGTAAACAGAACAAAGAAAATAATATACAAAATGACTTTAACAATGTAAAAGGAAAGAACAACTAAACCCACAGACACACACACACACACACATATCCAAAGTAAATATAGCAAAATCACAAAGAAACAAATGCAATTCCAGAAAAAGAGAAAGATAAGAGACAACACCCGATCTCTCCTCAGTGTTTGAACATCCATAAATATGGCATATAGCACATAATTGCAGACTTTTTTGATATACTGATAAATTAAACATTTTTTCTCCAATTTTCTTTAAAAGTATTAATTGTTATATGGAAAGATTCTCTAGAAATAAAGAAGGAACAAAACTAGGGATAATTAAGGCCATCTAAATAATCAAATGATATAAATAAAAAAACTATAAAAAGTGAAGTTGACAAGAAACAGGAGTTAATTTTAAAACACTTACAAATACACAAGAACATATTTTAAAAATGATTGTGCAAATGACAATTCAATTAAAATATCAATATTGCATAATTTAGCACTTTGTGATAGTACCATGATAAGTAACTCAGCTCATTTGTTATTTAAGATTAAATAATTGGCTGGCTTATTTTAATATTAAAACCATTCCTTAAAATTATGAAATTCAGAGCATTTCTTGAGTGGGACAATTAAATTGGCCAATAGGGAATGCTTTTTATTTGAAGTCATTCTAAAGCACAAGGTATGCATAGCCTATATCATTAAAGGAAAAGAAACATAAAGGAAGGGAATGGAAGAAGCAAAGAGAGATGACAGAAAATATTTAACAGAATCTTTGTGATAATTGTCTGAAAGAGAGATCTATTTTCATGCAATCCATAGAGCTAAATTGTATAATAATTTTGGAATTGTTTTATATATCTCCTTGATAATTACAGCTTCTTCATTCTTTATTACATGCCTCAATAGATTAACACATATTAAGTACCTATTATATGACAGGTACTAACATTGCAATTATTTTTAAAATGCAACAATCCCTACTCTGGAAAAAAAATCATTTTATGGAGGATTTGGTCTATCAAAATAAATATAAAGATTCAAATAAATACAATGTTGTTAAAAATGAGATATTTAGGGAGGGAAGATACCAGAGTTGGTGATATCAGAAAAGGTTTTATATAGATGATACCTTTAGCACATTTTGAAGGAAGAGAGGAATTCTTTGAAATGGAAGTAAGGAGGGTGTATATTCTAGGCCTGGGGGACAAATAGTGCAAAGATATGAATACCTATGTTCACAGAAAAAGAAAAAGGCTGGTTTGACTGGATCAAAGGGAGAATAATGCAGAGCAAGGATGGAAAGGTGTGCTGTAGCAAGGTTGATTTGAATGAGAAAAACAATTTTTTAAAAATTCAATGATATTTTATTTTTCCAATTACATGTAAAGATAGTTTTCAGCACTAGTATTTGTAACATTTTCAGTTCCATTTTTTCCTTCCCTCCCTTACCTCCAATCTCCTTAAGACAGGAAGCAATCTCATATAGGTTATACATGTACAATAATTCTGAACATATTTCCATTAGTTATGTCATGAAAGAAAAATCAGAACAAAAGGGGAAAACCATAAGAAAAAGTAAACAGACAAAAAACCTGAAAAGAATATGCTTTGATCTACATTCAGTCTCCACAGTTCTTTCTCTGGATGCAGATGACATTTTCCATCCCAAATTCCATATTGCTGGGAAGAGCCAAGTCTCACGTAGTTGATCATCACACAATCTTGCTGTTACTGTGTACAATATCTACTGGTTCTGCTCACTTTCCTCAGTATCAGTTTATGTAAGTCTTTCCAGGCTTTTCCAAAATCATCCTGCTTATCATTTTTATAGAACAATATATATTCATACACCACAATTTATTTAGCCATTCCACAATTGCTGAGCATCCATGCATTTTCCAACTCCTTGTCACCACAAATAAAAAGGTACTACAAGAATTGCTCTCCAGAACGGCTGGATCAGTTCACAACTCCACTAACAATGCATTGTTTAAGAAAATTATTTTGAATTCTATTATAGATATGTTGAATTTGAGTTGAATTTGGGATATTTAGTTTGAAATGTCCAATAAAAAATTGTGATGAAGGACTAAAGACTTGCAACCTAGCTATTATTCTTGATTCTTCACTATTTCTCATCTCTTTGCCCCTATATCCATTCTGTTGCCAGGGCCTCTCAATTTTACTCTTGTAACTTGTAACTTGTAACATCTCTTGAATACTCTCCTTTTCTTCTCTGATAAGGCCAATTTTCCCTATTGTGGAGCCTCTTCTTCTAGTGCCTTACTATTGCAATAGCCTTCTACTGGATCTATCATAGTTCTCTCCTCATTCTAGTATATCTTCCTTTTAACCATTAAAATTATTTTTCTGTAGTATGAATCCAGTTGAAGCTGGATAACATGAATTTTTAGTGAACACTGTCTGCAAGGCTCTGATCAGCAGCATGTGAGTAAGTGTGGAAGAGACAGGTAGTGGGAATTATTCAGGTTTGGGGATTTAAAAAATATAAACTGTAATCCATCAGAAGAAATCTTATTTAAATAGAGGATTAAAATTGGGAAGACAAGAAAGTAAAGTCTGACAAAAGAAAAGTAAAATATTAAATTAAAGTATTAAGGACATACTGAGAGGGGCAGAGACTGGATTAAGTGATGAGCAGAAAAATAGCTGGGTATGTGAGGATTGGGGTATAGGAAGTGATGGAATTTGTGAAGAAGTTGCAATAACATAGAGGACTTGCATTATATCCCATTAAGGAAGTGGAACATTCATGGATACTGGTAATATTCAATAATTTGATCATCCCTGTCTGTGCTTGAGATTGAATTAAAAGAGCAGGTCATTTAATTTAAGGAAAATGAAGAACTGAAACGTTAAGATGTTTCAGAAAACACTAGCTTCTATAGTGAGGACCATTGATATAAAGGCAGGAATTAAACAATTGTTTCTCCATTTCTTGCTACTTAAAACCTCATTATCTATATCTTTACCACTCCTTCTTTCTTGAAGGTCTCTCCTTCTTTGAGTTATCAGTCAATGGATTCTTCTGGTTTTCCTTCTACCTACCAAACCTTCTCCTTCTATATCTCCTTCAATAAGTTGTTCTGCCATATTCATGAATGTAATAAGGCATTTCTAAAATTGTTTACATACATGTATATCCATCACCTTAATGAGCTGATCCATATGCATGGCTTCTTCTACATTGAGAGTTTTCAACTTTTATTTTTATCATGTACTTCTTTGGCATCTTACCAAAGCCAAAACTTATAATTTTTTAAGATTCATAATTGAAGGTAATGCTCAATTTCAACTACAACTTAGTGAAAATAAAGATGCAATTTTTATTTTATTTAAATTCACTGATGCAGAGAAATCTATCCACAAACCTCAAAGAGTCTATGGATTCCAGGTGAAAAGCTCCCGTTCTACATAGATTACTTTTAAAACCATATTGTCAATTCTTTCCTAAAGAATATATCTACATTTCTGACTAAACATGTCCACACAGATAATATCAATTAGTCAATCAATGTACTTGCAATTTTTGGTCATTTGCTAATTGCTGGAGCACTGACCTAGAATTGCAATGTAAACTTGAAAAAGTCCTTGCTTTGAAGGAGATTACATTCTACGGGTGACTGATTTTTGACTACCACAAACTGAGTGAGATCTCATTAAACCATCAGATAGAGCTGGAAGGAATCTTGTAATTTTTTTAGTCTAAAAATCTTTTTTTAAAAATTAGAAAAATAAGTCACAATGAGTTTAAATGGCCTTCCCAAAACAAAAGGATAGAATTATAACCCAGGACCTGAGACTGCAAATACAGGAGTCCTTTTTAATGAATCACACTATGTTTAGAATTTCACAATGTGTAGGAGGAACCTAGAATAAGAATTATATTTCCTCAGTACTGGAAAATAATATTAAACCTTCTCTGTTCTAGCTTCTTGTTCACATTTATTTCATTTTTTTATTATTGGTAATCTCAAGCAGTTGAAAGGTGTTCCTTAATAAATTTCTCCCATCACAGCTATTAAAACAGGATCTATGGTTTCATCTATTTGGATGGTCTCTCCTACCATACAGATTTCAATGTATTTGTGCCTGCCATTCTAATAGGGGTGACTTTTCCCTATATCCTTCCAAAATTCCACAATGTGTTCAGGTCTTCCTTCATGTTCTTATTTGAATGGATACTAAAAAACATCAAGATCAAGATAGTAGTAGTAATAGTAGTAGTAGTAGTAGTAGTAGTAGTAGTAGTAGTAGTAGTAGTAGTAGTA
>JAJPUD010005820.1:67636-147403 GCA_023553655.1 Myrmecobius fasciatus
TAGTAGTAGTAGTAGTAGTAGTAGTAGTAGTAGTAGTAGTAGTAGTAATAGTAGTAATCACTGTAGAAGTAATGATGGATAAATAGTATTTACAAAGTCATGTACAGTTTCCATAAAACTATGTTAGCTTATTTGATTATCAGAACAAAGGTATTCTCATTATCCCCATTTTAAAATTAAGAAAGAGATACTGAGAGGTTTCATAGCTTGTCCATGGTCACACAAATATTATTATCATGATGACATCCTTACTCAAATTCCTTACTCACCTTCCTATTACCTTTTATATTTTTCTCATTTTTAATTCTTCAGAGACCATAGTGCCATGACTCTCTTTGCAATCATATTGGTTCTAACATTCTGAAGAGCCATTGAGTACAATTTGGACAACAAATTAAGTCTGTTTCCTAGAACGAATTCAGCTGAATACAGTATGGATAGGACTTTTCACTCATAGTGGTAAATTTTTTGGCCACAGCAACTCATTAAACAAAGGGAAATGACAAAAGCAGCAGTATTAAAGTGAAATAACTAGTCTTTATAAATAATCACTGTAGCAGCCCTTGCCTTGTCTTGCCTTGTCTTGGAACAGACTAAGCTCCATTTTTCTAAACATAAAAATTTTGTGGTTTACAGGTTGTTTAATATTTGGGGAAGATGAATTAATTTTTTCTTAAGAAACTTTACTGTTAGAAACTATGGCTCTGTAGGAAGTCTTGAAGCAAAATTATAGCCTAATTAGGCTATAACACAGTATGGACACAAACCAAACTAGGTATGCTTGAAAATGGTTCCAAGAACTGCTATAATTTCATGTAGAAAGTCTTCAATTCATTTCAATTATGGATTTTGAAAATATTAGAGTCACAAAGCAATTCAGATAACTTGATCTACCACTAAATGAGAGTCATATTTCTAGTGAATAATAAATCTTATCATTATGGAAAATCTTTAAATAGGACACTACCAGCTCATGAGCACTTTCACAAATGCTTGTTATTAAAGCCTACTTAAAAGGAATGGTGGGATGAATATCAAAACCAAAGATGGAAATCTTAGGGGTCTGGCTCTCTGTTACTTTGGGAAAAACACCAAAGCTCTCTGTGATTTTTTTTTACCTCAACCATAAATGGAACGCTAATCGTTTCTGACTGTTGACTAATAAATGTATAACTAATAAAAAGATGATCAATTATATTTTCATAATAGCATTTAAAATAACTTCCCAGAATATTCTTAATGATAATAATGCTTGACTCTTTGACATAAGTCTGGTTTGAACAAAGAATGTCTTGTTAAGTCAATTAGCATTTGTTAAGTGGCTGTTGTGTTCTAGGCATTGTAAGTACATAAAAATATAGCAAAAATGTAAAATCAGTCTTTGCTTGAAGGACTTCAACATATAATATGGGAGATAAAATGCAATCTATATGCAATCGAGATTTTTAAAGTATCAATTTAAATAATCTTAAAGAAAAAGCAATAACACTAGAAAAGGCTCTTGTAAAAAGTAGGACTTTAGCAGAGATTTGAGGAAAACCATGAAATGGACATGAGGCAGGAGATAACTTAAGCATAGAGGGAAGCCAATGAAAATACCAAGATCTGGAGATAGAATGTTTTGTATGAAAGCAACAAGGAGATCAGTGGATCATAGATAACACTGGATCATATAATAGGAAAATAGGAGGTAAGAAATAAAAAAAAAAAGACTGAAACATAAGTGGCAACTAGATGGTGCAGTGGAGAAAGCACCACTGGCCCTGAAGTTAAGATGACTTGAGTTCAAACCCCACTTCAAACACTTACCACTTATTAGCATTGTGATACTGGGTAAATCACTTAACCCCAATCGCCTCACCAAAAAAAGAAAAAAGGAAAATAAAAGAATGAAACATAAGAGTGACCAAGTTATGAAGGGCTTTATGTAAAAGCTAAAGAAAATATTTTTCATGAGATCCTGGAATATGTACAAGAAAGACACAAAGGAAACTTTGGGACAATAAATAGCAATATATACAGATCTGTACTTTAAGAACATAGATGAATGGAAAATGGACTGGAGTAGGGAGAGACATTTAAAGCAGGAAGATAGGTGTCATGGAAGTGAGTCAAGATGGCAGAGTGAAGCCAGGAAGCTGCTCAAGCTCTCCCAGTTTACCTCAAAAACCACATGAAACCCAGCCTCTGAAGAGAATCTGATGGGATGAAACCACTGTCTAGCTCCAGATTGTAAAATCTTCAAGAAAGGTCAGTCTTACTGGGGTGAAAAGGGTTATCAGCCCAGCTCAGATGGATTCTGGGAAAGCCAGAGAGAGGTTCTTAATCACAGAAAATAAGCTACTGAAGCCCTCAAAGCTAGCTCAGTAGAGTAGAGAAGCAGACTAGTGAGGCAGCCTTCAGTCCCACCTCAGAAGGCAAATTCTGGGAAACCAGGCTGTTTCCTGGAAAGAGCAGATAAAGCTATCCTCTGTCAACACAAGGGGCTCTTGTGCTCAAAATCCAGGCTCAGAGCTGCAGAGGGAGTTTGGGATAGTGTGCCCTTTATTCCAAGAGTAGAGCTAGACCATAAAAGTTAAAAAACAAAAAGAGGAAATACCAAAAGAAAAGGAAAGAAAAAGAGCAAAAAACAGAAAAGGAACCTTGACCATAGAAAGCTACTATTATGACAGGAGAGACTAAAACACCAATTCAGGTGAGGACAAAATGTCCACAGAAGAAATCTCAAAGAGTGATGTTGATTCATCTCAAACCCTAAAAGGCTTTTTTGGAAGTTCTCTTAAAAGATGTTACAAGCAAATAACAGAGATTGAAGAAAAAATGAGAAAAGAAATGAGAGATATGCAAGAGAGTCAATATCTTTGAAAAAAAAAGGCAGTTCCTTAAAAATTCAGTTGGCCAATTATAAAAAAAAATCCACTGAAGAAAACAACACCTTTAAAAGTAGAATTAGTTAAATAGAAAAAAAAGAGATATAAAAAAATCAGTGAAGAAAAATTACACACAAAACTGGAATGGGGCAAATGGAAGCTAATGACTGTGTGAGACATGAAGAATCAACCAAATGAACTAAAAATAATAAAAAATGGAACAAAATATAAAATACCTGATTGTAAACAAACAAACAAACAAACAACAACAGCAACAACAAAAAACAGCGGACCTGGAAAATAGATCCATAAGAGACAATTTAAAAATTATTGGTCTAACGGAAGACTATGACCAAAAAAAGAACTTGGATAACATTCATCAAGGGATCATCAAGGAAAACTACCCTGATATTCAAGAAACAGAAGGGAAAATCATTGAAAGAATCCATCAAAAATATTAATTTCTTGTGGGTAGGCTGAGCTAATATAATAAAAATGACAATCTACCTGAAATGGCCTATTTGTTTACTGTCATACCAATCAAACTGCCAAAAATTGTTTTATAGAACTAGAAAAAATAATAACAAAATTTATCTGGAAGAACAAATGATCAAGAATATCAGTGGAATTAATGGAAAAATACAAAAGATAGTGGATTAGTAGTACAAGAACACTATTATAGTTCTATATTATGAACTATATTATAAAGCACCAGTCATAAAAATCATTTGGTACTTACTAGAAAATAGAGTGATCAGTGGAAGAGATTAGATACACAAGACACAATAATCAATGCCAATAATAATCTAGTATTAGGAAAATTTCCAAACTTAAATTTCTGGAGTATGATCCTCACTAATTGACAAGAATGTCTGGGAACCTGGAAATTAATATGTCAGAAACTTGGCATAGACCTATATCTCGCACCCCATACTAAAATAAGGTAAAAATGAACACATTATTTGAGCATAAAGGGTGTTACCATAAGCAAATTAGGAGAGCAAGAGATGATCTACATATCAAATCTTTGGAGAAGGGAGGAATTTATGTCCAAAGAAGAACTAGAGAACATTACAAAAGGCAAAATGAACACCTTTGATTACATTGAATTAAAAAGGTTTTACATAAACAAAACCAACAGAAACAAGATTAAAAGGGAAATACAAAGCTGAGAAAAATAGTTTACAGGGAGTATTTCTGATAAAAGTCTCATTTCTTTTATTTTGTTTTTGTTTTTTTATTGAATTTATTCCAATTTATTCCAATTTATTTATTTATTTTTTTAAATTAAAGCTTTTTATTTGTATAACATTTGTATGGGTAGTTCTTCAACACTGACCCTTACAAAGCTTTCCATTACAAATTTCCCCCCCTAGTCCCCTCCCTTCCCATAGATGGAGAGTGGCTTGAATTCTTATATATATGAGACAATTCTCTATGTATTTTAGAAATGAGGCCTTTATCAGAACCATTAAATGTAAAGATGATTTCCCAGCTTGATGCTTCCCTCCTAATCTTGTCTGCATTAGTTTTGTTTGTACAAAAACTTTTTAACTTAATATTAGTCAAAATTATCTATCTGGTGTTCAATTAAGAATTCCAGTTCTTCTTTGGACATAAATTTATTCCATCTCCACAGGTCTGAGAGGTAAACTACCTTATGTTCCTCTAATTTGGTTATAATATCACTCTAGATGATGAACCCATTTAGATCTTATCTTGGTATGTGGTGTTAGGTATGGGTCCAGCCCTAATTTCTTCCATACTAGTTTCCAATTTTCCCAGCAGTTTTTGCCAAATAGTGAGTACTTATCCCAAAAGCCGGGGTCTTTGAGTTTATCAAACACTAAATTGCTATAGTTATTGTCTAGATTGTCCTGAGATCCTATCCTATGCCACTGATTGACTATTCTATTTCTCAGCAGTACCAAATGGTTTTGATGACTGCTGCTTAATAATATAGTTTTAGATCTGGTACAGCAAGGCCACCTTCATCAGCTTTTTTTTTTTTTTTTTTCATTAATTCCCTTGAAATTCTTGACCTTTTGTTCTTCCAAATAAACTTTGCTACTGTTTTTTCTAGAATTGTAAAATAATTTCTTGGCAGTTTGATTGGTATGGCACTAAATAAGTAACTTAGTTTGGGTAGTATTGTCATTTTCATTATATTTGCTCAGCCTACCGATGAGCATTTAATGTTTTTCCAATTGATTAGGTCTAATTTTATTTGTGTGGCAAGTGTTTTGTAATTTAGTTCATATGGGTTCTGACTTTTCCTTGGCAGATTGATTCCCAAATATTTTATAGTATGAATAGTTATTTTGAATGGAATTTCTTTTTGTATCTCTCGCTGCTGACAAGACATTTGTTGGTAATATATAAAAATACTGATGATTTATGTGGATTTATTTTGTATCCTGCAACTTTGCTAAAGTTGTAAATTGTTTCTAGTAGTTTTTTAGTTGAGTCTCTAGGGTTCTCTAAGTATACCATCATGTCATCTGCAAAGAGTGATAATTTGGTTTCCTCATTACCTACTCTAATTCCTTTTATCTCTTTTTCTTCTCTTACTGCCAAAGCTAACATTTCCAATACAATATTAAATAGTAATGTTGACAGTGGGCAGCCTTGTTTCACTCCTGATCTTATTGGGAATGGTTCTAGTTTGTCTCCATTACATACGATTTTTGCTGATGGTTTTAAGTAGATGCTACTAATCATTTTAAGGAAAAGCCCATTTATTCCTATACTCTCTAGTGTTTTTAATAGGAATGGGTGTTGGATTTTATCAAATGCTTTTTCTGCATCTATTGAAATACTCATATGTTTTTTGTTAGTTTGGTTATTAACATAATTGATTATGCTGATAGTTTTCCTAATGTTGAACCAGCCCTGCATTCCTGGTATAAATCCTACTTGGTCAGAGTGTACTATCTTGGGGATAGTAATCTCATTGCTAATATTTTATTTAGAATTTTTGCATCAATATTCATTAGGAAAATTGGTCTATAGTTTTCTTTCTCTGTTTTCTCCCTATCTGGTTTAGCTATCAGCACCATATCAGTATCATAGAAGGAATTTGGTAGTATACCTTCTTCCCCTATTTTTTCAAATAGTTTATATAGTAGTGGAATTGATTGATCTTTGAATGTTTTGTAGAATTCACATGTAAATCCATCTGGCCCTGGAGATTTTTTCTTAGGGAGTTGGCTAATAGCTTGTTCTATTTCTTTTTCTAAAATGGAGCTATTTAAATAATTTATTTCCTCTTCTATTAATCTCGGCAATCTATATTTTTGTAAATATTCCTTCATTTCATTTAGATTATCAAATTTACTGGCATAAAGTTGGGCAAAGTAACTCCTAATTATTACTCTAATTTCCTCTTCATTGGAGGGAAGTCTCCCTTATCATTTTTGAGACTCACAAGTTGATTTTTCTCTTTCCTTTTTCTAATCAAATTAACTAAAGGCTTATCTATTTTGTTGTTTTTTTCATAAAACCAACTCTTAGTTTTATTTATTAATTCAATAGTTTTCCCATTTTCAATTTTATTAATTTCCCCTTTTGTTTTTAGAATTTCCAATTTGGTATTTAATTGAGGGTTTTTAATTTGTTCTTTTTCTAGTTTTTTTTTTAATAATATGCCTAATTCATTGATCTTCTCTTTCTCTATTTTATGCAGGTAAGCATCTAGAGAAATAAAATTGCCCCTTATAACCGGTTTGGCCATATCCCACAGTTTTGGTATGTTGTCTCATTATTGTCATTTTCCTGGATGAAATTATTGACTGTGTCTATGATTTGCTCTTTCACCCATTCATTCTTCAGGAGTAGATTATTTAATTTCCAATTAACTTTTGGTCTATTTTCTCCTGGCCTTATATTGCATGTGATTTTTATTGCATCATGATCTGAAAAAGATGCATTTACTATTTCTGCCTTTTTGCATTTGATTTTGAGGTTTTTATGCACTAACATATGGTCAATTTTTGTATAAGTTCCATGAACCGCAGAGAAAAAAGTATACTCCTTACTGTCTCCATTCACTTTTCTCCCAAGATCTATCATACCTAACTTTTCTAACAATTGGTTTACCTCCCTAATTTCTTTCTTATTTATTTTGTGGTTTGATTTATCTAATTCTGAGAGATCAAGGTTGAGATCCCCCACTAATATAGTTGGGCTATTTCTTCTTGCATTTCTCTTAATTTCTCCCCCTAGGAATTTGGATGCTATACCACTTGGTGCATATATATTTAGTATTGATATTACGACATTATCTATGGTACCCTTTAATAAAATATAGTTTCCTTCCTTATCTCTTTTGATTAGATCTATTTTTGCTTTTACTTGATCTGATATTAGGATTGCTACTCCTGCTTTTTTTGTTGTTGTTCACCTGAAGCATAATAGGTTCTGCTCCAGCCTTTTACCTTCATCCTGTATGTGTCACTATGCTTCAGATTTGTTTCTTGTAGACAATATATTGTTGGATTCTGGTTTTTAATCCAGTCTGCTATCTGCTTCCACTTTATGGGAGAGTTCATCTCTTTCACATTCACAGTTAGAATAACTAATTCTTTATTTCCTGCCATCTTATTTACCCAAATTCTGTTTTTCCCTTTCCTTTCCCCTTTCTCTCTTCCCTCCTCCTCAGTATTTTACTTTTGATGACCCCCTCCTCCAAAGAATCCTCCCCCCTTTAGAACTCCTCCCCCCTTTTTTTACCCCTTTCCCCTGATTCTTCTATTTTCCCTTCTATTGGTCTATCCCTTTCTTTTCCTCCTTTCCCTCCCACTTCCCTATAAGGAAGGACAAGTTTCTCTGTGAAACTAAAAGTGTCTGATATACACTTTTAGAGCCCAATCTGGTGAGAGTAAGATTTACACAATGCTCATCTCCCTCCCTTCTTTCCCTCAATTACATTAGGTTTTCTTAGCCTCTTCATGAGATTTTACCTTATTTTACTTCCTTTTTAAAAAAAATCTTATTTTACCACCTTTTCCCTCTTTTTCCCAGTGTGATAGCTCTTCCAACTCTAGTTTCTTTTTCATATTATCAAAGTAAAATCAAATTACACCTTCGTTCTTTAAGTATACCCATAGTAGAAATATAGTTTGCAAGAGTTCTTTCCTTTTTACCTTTTTATTCTTCTCTTGAGTTCTGTGTTTGGAGGTCAAATTTTTTGTTCAGATCTCTTTTCATTAGCAATAGGTGAAATTCACCTATATCATTAAATGACCATCTTCTTCCCTGGAGGATAATGCTCATTCTAGCTGGATAGGTCATTTTTGGCTGTAATCCAAGTTCCTTTGCCTTTTGGATTATCTGGTTTCAGGCCCTTTGATTCTTCAGTGTAGAGGCTGACAGATCATGAGTGATTCTAATTATAGATCCTCAGTATTTGAATTGTTCCTTTCTAGCTGCTAGCAATATCTTTTCCTTGGTGCAATAGTCCTGAAATTTAGCCACAATATTCCTTGCGATTTAATTTTGGGGTCTCTTTCAGGAGGTGATCGGTGAATTCTTTCAATGGTGATTTTGCCTTCTGATTCTACAACCTCAGGGCAGTTTTCTTTCAGGATTTCCTGGAAGATAGTGTTTAGATTCTGTTTTTCATTATGGCTTTCAGGAAGTCCAATAATCCTTAGGTTGTTTCTACTACCTCTATTTTCCAAGTCAGATGTTTTTCCTAGGAGATATTTCATATTTTTTCCTATTTTTTTTCATTTTTTTTTGTTTTTGTTTGACTGATTCTTGAAGTCTTATTGAGCCATTCACTTGCATTTGTTCAATTTTAATTTTTAATGTGTTATTTTCTTCAATTACCATTTTTCGTTCGTTTTGTAACTGGCCAAATGAATTTTTTTTGTTCATTTCATTCTTTTTCCAATTCACCAATTTTGTTTTTCAGTAAATTGATGTCTTTATCATATCTCTTTTGGAGGGCTTCTTGCACTGATCTCAATTCATTTCCCCATTATCATCTAGCTCTCTTTTGAGATTCTTTATGCAATCTTCCAGGAAGGCCTTTAGAAAAGGGAACTAGGTCTTGTTTCCCTTGATGGCTTCCTCTGGAGTTGCTTTGCCTATAGCAACCTCAGGATCTGGGGTCTGCCCTTCTTTCTCTCCATAAAAGCTGTGTATGATAAGAGCTCTCTTCTGCTTCTTACTCATAAAAAAAAAAAAAAAAAACTTGGGGTCTGTGCAAAGCAGAGAGACAGCAGCTGTGGTAGTTTTCCCTGAGGCAATTCTGCTTAATAACTTCCCGTGCTGGGCTGATGGAGCTAGGACCTTGTGTTTGCAATGGGTACAAACTTCCTTTTACAAAAGACAGATATGCCAGAGCCCTGCCCATAATCAGGGAATAATATCCCGAGTGCCTCAGATTCACTCCTCAGCTGTTTAGAGTTTCTGCTATGCTGAGTCGCCCAGTTTCCTGCCCTGTCTCCTGGATGCCAGGCAAACTGCTCACCCCCTCTCTCCGACTCAAAGAGACCTGCTGTGAAGTTCTTCAAGGGTAACTTCAGCAAGCAGAGTTTCTTAGTCCAAATATTTCTGGGTTCGTTGACTTAAAAGATCAGTTCAGAGGCTTATTTTACTGTTGATTTGGGAGAAGGTCAGAGCAGGACACAGAGAGTCGCTCACTCTGCCATCTTGGCTCCAAAAGTCTCATTTCTAAAGTATATAAAGAAGTGTGTCAAATTTATAAGAATCCAACTCTTTCCCCAACTGATAAACATTTATGTGAATAGACAATGTTCAGATGATGAAATTAAAGTCATCTATAATCATATGAAAAAATGCTTTAAATTACTGTTGATTAGAGAAATGCAAATTAAAACAACTCTGAGGTATCTCACACATCCCAGATTGACTAAGATGACAGGAAAAGATAATGATAAATGTTGGAGGGGATGTGGGAAAACTGGGGCACTAATGCATTGTTGGTGGAGTTGTGAAATGATTCGACCATTATGGAGAACTATCTGGAACTATGCCCAAAGGGCTATAAACCTGTGCATACCTTTTAACCCAGCAGTACCACTACTGGGTCTGTATCCCAAGGAAATCATAAAGGAGGGAAAAGAATCCACATCTGCAAAAATGTCTGTAGCAGTTCTTTTTATGATATCAAAGAATTGAAAAATGATGCCCATCAACTGGGGAATGGCTGAATGAGTTGTAGTATATAGAGGTAAGAGAATATTATTGTTCTATAAAAATGATGAACAAGCTGATCTTAAAAAGACCTGAAAAGATTTACATGAACTGGTGGGGGGCATAACAAATAAAACCAAGAATACATTGTATACAACAATAGCAAGAATCAACTGTGAAAGACTTAGTTCTTCTCAAAGGTTCAGTGATCCAAAAGAATCCCAACAGACTTTGGATAGAAAATGCCATCTGCATCCACAAAAAACACTATAGAGATTGAATGTAAACAAACACATACTGTGTTCACTTCTTTTTTCTGTTTTTTTTCTCTCCCTTGGTTTTACTCTTTTCTGATTTTTCTCTCCCAATATGTGTATTAAAAATGAATTAAAAAAAAAAGGTTTTTTTTTTAAAGCAGGAAGGTCCAACAAAAGGTTGTAATAAACATGAGGTTCTGAATGTGGTGGCAGTGTCAAAAGAGACAAAGAGGAATAAATTGGGCATGCTACAAAGGTAAAATTCATAAGTTTGGTAATAAATTGGTATAAGTTGATATATGATATGTAGGCTAAAAGTCTAGGTGACTAGAAGGATGGTGGTTTCTTTAATAGTAATGTTGTTTGTTCTTCATTTTTTGAAGAGGATAAATGATAGCATAGGGTGATGCATTTATTACATGTAAATTGTATTTAAGTAAAGCTGCACAAAATCATTAGCTTTAATGTCTCTTACAAAGTCATCAAAGTCCAGTGGCAAGACAAAAGTCACTATGACCAGAGATGGGCTGAGATGCAGTAGATGACCCTGCCATCTTTGATGTCTCTATGTGTGCCATAATTCCTATTTCAACTGCTTTCAAGTCCATTTGAACAATTTTTTTTTCATCCACCTTTTCCACTGGAAAGTCACACTCTCCTTGTAAATAATAGGAAAGATAGGAAGAGAGGAGAATTTTTGGGGAAAAAATAATGAGCTCAATTTTAGATATTTTGAGCTCAAAATGTTTATGGGACATCTAACTGGAGAAATATGTTAGTTGGAGATACAAAACGAGATCAAAAGAGAGGGCTGGATAGAGTTGGATAAATAGATCCAAGAATCATAAAAATAAAATAATGATTGAATTGGGGAAATGAACTGATTATTAAGTGAAACAGTATAGATAGAAGCTAAGAGAGAAAAAGATAAAAGAAAAGAAAAAAAAAAGCATCCAAGACTTTGTGTAGGTTCGTTATTCATTCTGGTTTTGGCTAAAGTGATTTCTAAATATAAACATATGCATAATTTTGTTTTCCTTCTTAGGTTTTTTTTTTCTTCTCTCTTTCTAGATCTAATGTTTCTTGTGCAGTAACATAACTGTATAGATATGTATACATGTATTATATTTGTCATATAATTTACCCTATTTAGCATGTATTAGATTACCTGTCATCTAGGGGTGGGGGTGGGGGGAAGGAGGGGAAAAGCTTGGGAAAAAAAGTTTTTGCAAAGGTCAATGTAGAAAAATCACTCATATGTTTTGTAAATAAAAAGCTTTATTAATAAATAAATAAATAAATAAACATATGCATACACACACATAATATTCCTTTTTAGAGATACTCTGCTGTTAACTTTTCCAAGCCAGGCAATAGCTGTTCAAACCATGCATCTTTCAGTACTTTAAGCATTCAGGGTTTCCCTCATTGGCTGTGCCTTACATTGTCAAAAAATAGCAATCCTTGCATGTCTTAGATTGTCTTATTGAGTTGATGTGGGTAAAAATCTCTTCATTTAATAGCTATCATCTATATCTCAGATGGTGTTAAGTATATATAGAGAAAATAAACACCAAGAAAGAATTGCTTTCTGGTTTGTTTTTTAAACTTCTCTGTAGAAGTAAAATCTTTCATAAAAGATTACATAAGGTAGATGAAACAATGATAATTGAACCAGATACAGTTACTCAATTATTGTTTTACTTTGTTTTCTCAATCAAAGAGAATGGACTCCATACTAAACATGATGAGGGGAGGGATTAGATTGATGGGAATTTCAGGGAATTGATGCCTAAGATAAACAAGGAAGGAATCTAAATGAACTTCAGATACTTTGTATAACTATACCACATCCTTGGATTTTGAAAGAACTAAAAGATATGATTGCTGAACAATCGTATGATATTTTAAAAACAGTTGCCAATATAAAGCACTATAGAGGTGTAGAAGAATAATCATTACTGCTCTAATTTTCAACAAAGGGAAAATAAAGGAGTTTACAACTTTAGGCCAGTGAACTTGACTTTGCTTCAGTGGAAAATTCTCAAATATATTAAAGGTAAGGTTAGTAAGTGTTTATTAATAGAAGTAGAAATAACAAAGAGCCAACATAACTTTATCTAAAATAAATTATGCCAGACTAATCTTATTTCCTCTTTTGACTCATACTAAACTAGTAAGTCAAGAGAACACTGTAAATCAAAAAATTATCTTTCTTTTGTTTATATGCAAATCATTTGTTAATATATATTATGTCATTCTTTTTTTAAAAGGTTGAGTAATATGGAATGGATCAGAAGCCAGAAAACTACAGCACATAAGACATATTCATCCCCCAACATGCTTTGTATAGCCCTTAAGCTAAGAATGGTTTTGATATTTTAAAATAAAGTTTTATTTTATTTTAAAATGTTCAAATTGTTCTTTGTTAATAGACTGGTCAAATTTGGTCCCTAGAGTATGGTTTTCTGATCATTGGGCTAAATAACAATTTGTTTAAATGTCTAAACCACAAAACAATCAATGAATTAGTCAATTAACAAACATTGATTTAAATACCTATAGTACTGAATGAATGCTGCACAATGAGCCTTGCCCCAGCTATACAAAAAAAAAAAAAAAAAAAAAAAAAAAAGTGTCTATTCTCAAATAGCCTTAATTCTATTTGGAGAAAGCAAGCTGTATAAATATAAATATTATATGTATCCATACATATGTGTGTGTGTATGTATTCACAGAGGAAATACCACTATTAAAGGAATGAGAGTTTTAGCAATTGGGAGCTCAAAAAAGGCTTTAATTAGAAGACAGGAGAAATTATCCCGGAGAAGGGCAACAAACAGCATTTTGTTTATATGTTAAAGAATAAAAAGAATTAAAGAACAATAAGGATTCAGAAGATACAAATAAATTTGATAATTAGATTTTTGATAGTTTTGTAGAGTATTATATTGGTTGAAAAAATGAGAATAAAATCTAGATTGAGAAAAGTTGAAGACTGAGGGGAAAAGAAATGGTGGCAGTAAATATAGACAGCTTTTCCTAGGAGGTTGGCTAAGAAAAAAAAGAAAGAAAGAAAGAAAGAAACAGACATCAATGGTTCAATTTCAGCTTGGCAAGACTTCTCCAGTGTAGTACACCAGAGATCTGTGCTTCTCACTAAGCTATTTAACATTTTTATCAATGACTTAGATAAAGACATCAATGGCATGCTTATCAAATTTGCACATGAACACAAAGCTGGGTAGTTCAGAGAATGGGTCCAAAATGATCTTGACAGGTTAGAGCACTGGGTTAAATCTAATATGGTGAAGTTCAATAAGCATATGGTTTTAAACCAGCTTTTTTAAAATAATAGCTTTACAAATTCTAGATTGGCAAGGCAGGGTTAGATAATAGTTGTATTTTTTAAAAGTTATTTTATTTTTAATTTATGGAATAAAATAAACATTTCCATAATATGTCATATTTATCATTTCCATATTGTGGGGGTTAGAGGTGTGGAGCTTTCACTATTTGAAAAATCCATGTATAATTTTTTTACCCTCCCTTCATAACAGAGAAGTTTGAATTTTTTTTTTCTTTTACGGAGTATTACAGTACCTTATTTTAAAATTTGGGTTAGGTATTTGGTCATAGGATCTGGTTATCTGCTGGCCTTTAGTGTTTTCTATCTTTCACAAAACTCTCCCCCCATTCTTATTCAATCTCTTATACTGAACTCCTTACATATATACATACACACTCACAAATACACATATGTGCACATGCACACACACACATATAATCTCAAAATCAAAATGGGAAAATGATGTGAAGGGATCACTGTATAATAAAAGAGATGATTACATAGAAAACTGCAAATCTACTATGTACAACTTGTTATTCCTTTTAAATATGCTTCAATATTATTATGTAAATTTCTATTCTCTTTTTTCCTTCCATCTCTCCTCAAAAATAAATTATATGCAAATAGGTATACATACACACAAATATATATGCATGCATATGTATATATGTATACATATACATGTACCTGTATACATATATAAAATTATTATATATATATATATATTTATATTTATTAATTCTTTCTCTGGATTCAGATAGTATTTCTATTCATATAGCCTTTATTATACTTTATTGGGGTATTTATAACAGTCAAAATAACTTAATCACTCAAAAGTCATTCTTAAAACAATGTTCTCTTGATTCTGCTCATTTTACTGCTCATTATTTCATGCAAGTCTTTTGAAGTTTCTTAAAGATTATTTGGCTCATCATGTCTTATAGTATAATAGTATTCTATTATATTTTTTTATTTAAAAAATCTGGGGATTTCAGTGGGATGAAAATTTGATATGAATTATCTGAAATAGTAACAATAAAAAGCTAATAGTGTCTGGGGCAACATTAAAAGAGACTTTGTTTTCTAAGAAAAAAAAATACAATATTCTTACAGTGTTCTTCATGGTCATTTTTTATATAGAACATATATATGTTCAGTTCTGGGAAACAATTTTAAGAACATCGATAAATTGGAAGCATTCAAAGGAGGACAATCCAAATCATGAAGGGCCTTAAGTCTATGACATATGAGAGCTGGTTAAAAGAATTATTCATATTTAACCGGATGAACTCTATGTGTTTGGGGTGGTTGGGGGTGGGGGACGGTGGGGATTGATAATTCCTCTGAAGACTCTAAAAGACTTTTATGAAAAAAATAAATCTGGTGGGTTTTTTTTGTTTGTTTTGTTTTGTTTTGCTTTTTGGCTTCTGAAATCAGATATTGGGGAAATATGTGGAAATTACAAAGTCAAAGCAAAACTTGATATTAAAAACAAAACCAAAAACAAACAAACAAAGAAAAACTCCAAAGAATTAGAACTACTCAAAAATGGAAAGGACTAATTCAGGAGGTGATTGGTTTCCCTTCCTTGATGATCTTCAATAGAGGCAAAATGTTCACCTGTGAGCTATGTTATCTTGAGAGGAATTTTCCATTATATGTTGGATTATGTGATCTCTGAGATCTTTTTTAGCTCTAAAATTCCATGAATCAAAATCAACTGAAAGCATTCACATAAAATAATAATTGATTAGAGAGTGGATAATAGTTTTATCAGGCAATAAGTCAAGAACAGTCAGTCTGCTATATCCAAATAAATATATGTTCCAAAAAATCTCAAAGATATGTAAAATCATAAAATAAAAACCAGAGAATTTAAAGGGGAAATGGATTATAGGCATGCCAATCAAAAACTTTTATCAGTGAAAAAAAATTATAAGAACGTAATAACACTTTAAATACTTAAGAAATACATAAATACTGCAATAAATAGTGGTAATGCCCATGACTTTCTGATGAACTTTAGCTTACCCTATGATGCTAGGATGGCAAAAGCAACAGTTGAAAGGTCCATAACTTCTTGGGACCAGACCATGTTAGAAGGTGGAAGTGTACAGTGAGTTCAGACTACTTCCTTTGACTATAGTTCTTCGTTCAAAAGAAAAATTACAAAATGTGACATTTTACCTTAAAAATGACCTGCAATCTACTTGTAGAAGTTGATGTCAAAAGGGTTGCATTCTTGGAAGTTATTGTGAAGTGCTGTTGTTTTTCTACATTTTCTAGGGTTTGGGGAGATAAACAAGCCTGAGGTTCATGTTATGCTCACATTCTTCCTTATTAATTGCATTGGAACAAATTCATGTTTTGAAAACAAGAAATATACAAAAATTGAGAAGCTGAACCTGTATGCTGCTCAAGTCTTCTAAGATCAGAAATTGAGGTTAGTGATCACTTTCATTTCCCTTGTGACACACCCTACCCTTCTCTTCCCTCTCCCCCCCCCATCCATATTCCCTTCTTTCTTTTCTCTAAAAGGGTTAAGTGAATAGTTCCTTTGAACCTGGTACTTCCCTACAAGCATTGGAGGTGTTGATATTTATTTCTTTTCTTTGTTTTTCTTTTAATGTTCATTTTATTTCAAAAACCAGGATATGATAAAGTTGTTGATCAAACAAATTTTTAAATTGTATGAGCTATTTGCTTGAATGTAAATTGTTTGAATGAATTGATAGGATGATTGAAAGTGACTGTGCCAGAGGGGAGGGAGGTTTATAACTTTTATCTAGCAGAGAGATTTCTGACTAATGTGTTGGGGGAGGAAAGGGGTTAGGGAGCATTTAAAATTAAAGGAGAGGGTTATTGATTTATTTAATAATTTCTCAATGAGAAGATAATATACTCATTAGAGTTTCTCTAAAGCATCAAAGGGAATCAGAAAGACTTCAGGAAACTAGTTAACTAAGTGATTCAGACATTGCCATTAGTTCCTGGCCTAGTTTGAAAGAAAAAATATTCCCCCCAAGGGAAGGATCAAGAAAGTTACTAGAGAAGTAGTCCACTGTTTACAATTCTAACACCTATTCAACAGCTGAATTATAAGCAGACACCACTGTTAGATGCATATGCAACATTTGTATTTGTTATTCAAATAATATTTAAATGTGCCATGATATTTCATTTTTGTAAAGTAACTAGATGTATACTATCTTAAAAAATTTATATTCTCTCAGTGCAACTGTCTAATAATACCATTTTTAACCTTTGAATTTCTGATAAGATTAAAATATTCATTGATCTTTTTATCCATTTTCAGAATCTTAATACAATCTGATCCTAGAAACTTACTAATTATGTGTGCCTAGATAAATCACTTAATGCTGTTTGCTTTGGTTTCCTCTTCTATAAAAGAAGTTGGAGAAGGAAAAGTTAAACCACTCCAGTATTTTTGTTAAGAAAACCCTAAAGATCAGACAGTCACAAAAAGTCAAACAGGATGAACTGACTGAACAACAGCAACAGCATGTAGTCCCACCTAATTTTCTATCCTGGTGTAACATGAGATCTGCAGATGTGTTGAGGAATTTATTGACTACCTTATGTGGAATCATGAAAAATCATAACTGGAAGGAAATCCTAGCACTTCGTTATATAGACCTACTGTATCCTACTATCACTCAATCCTCAAAGACCAAAGCAAAATCCATAATATAAAACCTATTTTACTCACAAATTTGTTCATATGGAAAGTCAATAGAAATTCTTAAAAAAAAAAAAAAAAAACAATTAATTAATTCATTTAAGCCTTTTTGATGTAAAACTATGCCAATGAAAGGCAGTCAAAGAACAAAGTAATATAATTTTAGAGTAGAATTTTTTTTAAGTTAGAGCAGAAATTAAAAGATGATCTAATGCTACTGTTTATTTTAAAGAGAAAGAAACTGAAACCCAGAGAAGAATACTTACATAAATTCACACAACTATTCAGCAGAATAGAGACTAATTTTTAGAAGTTTTTAGAACTATGTAAGCTCTCGACAGCAACAACAAAAATCATTAACAGCAAGGTATAGTCACAAGGATACTGAGTTCTATGTTTGAATATGTCACTGCTACTGTGGATAAAGTTTCAGTAGCAAATACTGAGTGATGTATCTTTCCATGGTTTAAAACTATGAGAAATGCTTGATTTAGAACTTAAAAATTAAGTTAGAGAGAAAAAAATGACAAAACTTTGATATTTTTATTCAAGTAAAACTACAGTCAAGAAGATTAGACAGGGAATATAGGGTTTTAAAATATTTTTCTTATGAATTGACCTCAGAACCAGAGAAGGTTTTAGTTTATCATGATAGCAGTCTGTGATGCAAGCTTTGCTCTGTAGTATCTAGTCTGACCTGAGATACCGCTGGCAATAGATTGATAACATAGAAAGGGGAGAATATTTTCTGTGGCACATATTTGTAAAGCATCATTACCTTCCAAGAAGATCCTCTTTCTTATGTATAAAGACCAGTGCACTTTGTTCAAAGCAATCAGAACCTGGATGTTGGACCAAGTTACACAGGAATATGTGCTAGGGCCAGAAATGGGGTTTGAAGAACTAAAGGGTGATATCAGAGTAGTCTTGATGACTGTGGATTCAGAGGATATGATGACAATATCTTCTTTGTCCTTACCCAGGGAGCTACATTAGAAATGGAGATAACCAAGATAAGTTTAATTAACTAGATATCAACTTGGCTCTCCAATGAGATCAAACCAAACCAGGACTGTCTAGGAATATAGATTGTTTCTGTACAATGTTTTGTTCCCAGATCCATAAATCTTATAGAACCTGATTCAAAAATAGCTCCAGAGGGGAAAGGAGGATAAGCTTGTTTGTTTTCTTGTAGGTTTATTATTCATCCAGTCCTGAATAAATATTTTACTATTTTAAAGCCTTTCTTTTACCTGTATTCATTAGTATGGTTGATACATTTACATATACTCACTTTCTAACTGGGTGGAGTCAAAATGAACTAAAAATTTCCGCGATCTGAATTGAGTTCAATAGGGTCTGGGACAGGTGGAATTTATGTGACACAAAAAGTTGAAGGTCTATTAAAAGTGAATTTTGACCTTACACTGGCATGATTGCTAGGCCAGATCAGGGATCAAGAACTTGGTGTTTTAAATCACTTATTGTTATAATTAGGACAAGTTTTAAAATGAACACAACTTGGGGTTGTCTTTTCAAACTAAACTATTAGGAAAGTTAGAAGATCTGAGTGTAGAAAATTCTTAGTATGGGAACTTGCTCCATCAGAACATTTCTTCCCTTGAATTAGTTGATCCTTGCTCAGAAACACGCAACTTGTGTTAAACATGATATTTGAACCCCTTTACCTTGATTCTAAAGTGTCTCTTCATAAAGTGTACCTGAGAAATGTGATTGTCTTAACAGATTCTTACTACCAGGATAAGGGTTGGGATTATAAAAATTAAACAAGATTGTTATGGTTGTGTATGCCTTTGCACGTATGAGTCTTTGTGCATGAAGGGCTCTAGAAAGAGTCATTCTTGATAGTCCATTTACAAGGTATTAGATAGGAAAGCATTTAATATTTGATTAGCATTTAACAAATGATTCTCTGGACACCTCTTATTTTCTGATTGCTGTGATATTTTCTATATGATTCTATGAAAAAAGACAGCTTCCTTAAAACATTTTTCTCATCTACTAAATAGGGATTATAGTACTCGTGTTATCTAACTCACTGGATAATTGTAAGGATGTAACTTTATACCTTGGCTTATTATACCAATTTGAATAATTATTTTTTTATATCCAGAACAATGCTTAAAATGCTGAGTTTTATCAGAATCATGTTTGACTCCTGAAATAGGGTTTTATCTCTGGATTCTCTTTCCTATAAAAAGAGTAAGGGGTGGGAGGGTGGCAAATCTACAGTTGTAGCTATCTTAAACTGCAAGAACAAGGATACATGCTTGGTGATCTAGAGCTAGAACAAATTTTAGAGGTCATCTGACAAATACCCTTATTTTTAAAATAGATGCAGAAAAAGGGACAGAGAGAGTTTAAATGACTTGCCAGGATTTTTATTTATTAGTCTCATCTCAAAATCAGACCTAATCCCCAGGGAGGTAAAACATTTTGATAAAATTGTGAAGGCCAAAGAAATTTAGAGATAATTATTAAAACAAATTTTTATTATTTTTTCTAACCTTCATTTTATATCCTGTATTCCTCCTGTATTGCTCTCAAAGAGATATCCTGTCTGAAAAAAAATTGCTTTTTTGTTTTTTTTATTTAAATTTTTTTTATTAAAGCTTTTTATTTGTAAAACATATGCATGGGTAATTTTTCAACATTGACCCTTGCAAAGCTTTCTGTAACAAATTTACCCCTCCAGCCCCTACCCCTCCCCTAGATGGCAGGAAGCCTACTACATATTAATTATGTTAAAATACTTGAAAATCAAATATGTATATGCATAATTTTACAATTATCTTTCTGTGCAAGAAAAGTCGGATCTACAAGAAAAAAAAATCTGAGAAGGGAAACATAATGCAAGCCAACATCAACAGAGAGCATGAAAATGTTATGCTGTGGTCCACATTCATATCCCTCTCTCTGAATGTATATGGCTTTCTTCATCACTGAACAATTGGAACTGGTTTGAAACATTTCATTGTTGAAGAAAGCCATGTCCATCAGAACTGATCATCATATAATCTTGTTGTTGCCATGTATAATGATGTCTTGGTTCTGCTGATTTCACTAAGCATCAGTTCATGCAAGTCTCTCCAGGCCTCTCTGAAATCATCCTGCTGGTCGTTTCTTATAGAACAATAATATTCCATGACATTCGTATACCATAATTTATTCAGCCATTCTCCAATTGATGGACATTCATTCAGTTTCCAGTTTCTAGCCACTACAAAAAGGGCTGCCACAAACATTTTTGCATATGTGGGTCCCTTTCCTTCCTTTAAGATCTCTTTGGGATATAAGCCCAATAGAAACACTGCTGGGTCAAAGAGTATGCACAGTTTGATAACTTTTTGAGCATAGTTCCAAATTGCTCTCCAGAATGGCTGGATCCGTTCACAATTCCACCAACAATGCATCAGTGTCCCAATTGAAAAAGATTTTTTTAAAGAAGAAAATAAAATATTTGGATAATATAGTCAATGTTCCATATTAGTGTGCAAAGTATTTTCACATTTTTTTCCCTTTGGGGCCAGGTTTGGCCAATATAATTTCATAATAAATAACTTTAATTTTTGTCATTATTTCTCTTTCCATTTACATTGTTATAGTCATTGTCTAAATTGTTTTCCTGGTTCTGTTTCATTCAATTTGCATCAGTTCATATAAGTCTTCCTATGCTTCTCTATATTTGTCATGTTCTTCATTTCTTATAGTACAGAAAAATTCCATTACATTCAGGTGACATGGTGTGGTAATTGATCCATTCCCTAATGTATGGGCATCTATTTTGTTTGTGGTTCTTTGCTAGTAAAATATATTACTATAAAGAATACATTATATATGGAGCCTTTCTCTTGGTCAATGAACTTGAAGTATATTATATGCTTCGCAGTAGAATCTCTGGATCAGAGTATATGAACATTTTATTAAGTTTATTTCATTCCAAATGGCTTTTTCAAATTGGCTGCACCAATTTAGAGATCCACCAACAATATATTCATGTGCTTGTCTAGCTACAATCCCTCAAATATTGCCTATTCCCATTTAAAAAAAATATATTTAATATTAATCCCATTAGCATTATCAATGATTTGTAGTATTCATCAATACATAGATGCAGAACTAGAAGGGATTTTGAAAGTTATTAAGTTCATGCCTATTACTTTACAGATGAAGGATCAAAATTGAGAGAAGTTATGTAAATTTACCAGTCATGAAGCTAGTAAATAATTGAGGTGTATTCAAATTCAAGGCTTCCTGACTCCAAGTCAAGTTCTCTATCAACCAAACCACTTATTTCCCTGAATTCAAAGTAAAGAATTCATTCTAAAATGCATATTTCTGTGCTCTTAAGATTGTTATATTGCCTATAAAAAAGGATTTTTTAAAATTAAAAAACAAAGCTTTGCCCTTCAGAAGTACAGATCAATATTGCATCAGATAATTAGAATTAGAAAAAGTCAAGAAAACTAATAGAACCTTAATTAAGTGTCTACTATGTTCTAAAAACTATTAAACATTGATGACTTAAAGTAAGACAAACAGCAAGTATTTCTGAGGAATTCAGGGTCTAATGGGGAGACAATATTCAAATAATTGTAAAAACAAACTATATACAAGATAAATTGAAGTTAATCATAGAGGGAAGGTACTGCCATTAATGCTATTTTGGAAAAGCTTCTTGCAGAAAGTGAACTTTTAACTAAAAGTTGAAGCAATTTAAGGAATCTTGGAGTTGGCAATGAAAATGAAGAATATTCCAGGCATGGAGAATAGTCAGTGAAAATACTCAGAATGAGGGAAAATGCCTTGGTTGCGGTACCTGAAAAGTGTCACTGACTTGCAGAGAACATGGATGAGAATAAGGTACAGGAAGATGTGGAAAGGTAGAAGGGAGCTAGGTTTTGAATGCCAAAGCATTTTGTATTTGGTCCTGGAAGTGATAGGGATCTACTGTAGTTTATTGAATAAGGGACTGGCATAGTCCCCTCTGTGTGTTAGCAAAATCACTTTGGCGGCTAAGTGGAGGATATCATAAAATAGGGAGAAATATATAGTAGACAAACCAACATATCTATTGTAATTACCCAGGTTTAAGATGATCAGAGCATGGACGAGAGCAATTGTGTCAGAGGAGACAAGGATGTATACGTGAGAGATTTTGCAAAGGAAAACTTTGATTGGACATGAAATTAGATATAAAGAGTTCAAGATGATACTTAAGTGGCAAGCTAAGAGGATGGTAGTACCCATGACTGTAAAAGATGATGGAAGAAATAAAGGATGTTTTGAGGAAAAGATAATGTGTTCAGTTTTGTACATGTTGGGTTTTCATATCTATTGGAATACAATTCAAGATATCTGGTAGGCAATTGGAGATAAGAGAATGGAGGTTAGAAGAGAGGTTAGGGTAGGATAAGTAGATCTGAGAAATATCAACATAGACTCATTATTTGAATTCACAGGGTCTAATGAAAGCACCAAACAAAATGGTATAGAGGGAGAAGAGAAAAAAGCTCAGGATAGAGTCGTGGGAATACTCAATGTTAGGAAAAAGTCTCCTAAAGTGAGTCCACTTAAATTGAGAACCAACATTTCATAGTAAGCAGTGAAAAAAAAAGTTTCTTCAGGATTTTTTCTTGAAAAATGAAACAAAAATGATGAAAAGTTTATCCTGTTTTATATTTAATAAGATTTAAGGTAAATTTACAACTATGAGCTAATTCTTAGAACAAAGAATAAATTGTGTTCATTTTTTCAACATTGTTTTTCTGATAATACTGTTTATATACCACAGAATGATATAGTTCGTATTTGACTCTTCTAGCACAGTCATAAAGAGGGTCATTATTTTGAAAAGTTAATATTAAATATATGAATATCCTCAAAGTCCTCTTTTAGCATTTTGTTGTTCAAATTATTCTCTTTTGAATTGCCTAGACAAAGAAAGACTGACCACCAACAAAAGACAGACAAGGACAGGCAGGAATAAACATTAGTTTTAAATGGGAAATGATTTGGAGTGAATTCTCTTTTATAAGTATTGTTTCTTGGTGTATAATTTCATTTTATGCCTACTTTTGCTAGTATGCCAAGTTTTGCTTACTGTATGCCAGGTATGCTCCTAAGTGCTTTACAATTATTATTTCACTTGATATTCACCATATCTTATGAGAAAGAACAACCCTCTGAGGTAGTTTTTTTATTATATTCCCTATTTTTATAATTGAGGAAATTGAAGAAAACAAAGGTTAATTGACTTGACCAGAGTTATATAGTTAGTATCTGAAGTTGATTTTTAACTAAGGTATTTTTGACTCCAGGCCCACTACTATATATCACCTAACTGCTTGCATAATAGATAGAAAGATTTTCAGGAAGCCTGGCATCCTGCTTCTGGCATATACCACCAAGTCTCAGAGCAGAATTTTGTTGTTATTTGGTCATTTCAGTCATGTCAGACTTGTTGTGACTCCATTTGGGATTTTCTTGACAAAGATTCTCAAGTGGTTTCCCATTTCCTTTTCTAGCTCATTTTATAGATGAGGAATTGAGGATTAAGTGATTAGCTCTGGGTCACACAGCTAGTAACTAGTTGAGCCAGATTTGAATTCAGGAACTTGAGTCTTCTTGATTCCAGGCCAGAGCAGAATAGCTGGAGAACTGAATTAGTAGGAATTTCTTTAGTGGAACCTCCATATAACCATTAAAACATGGCTACTGATCATAACTAGCACATTGTACATAATAAATGTTGATTTGTTGATAGGTAGATAAATGAAGGAATGGAAAAGTATGTTGGATTAGAGTTCTGACAATATCTGCATCACATCTCTAGATCTCAGTTTCCTTATTTGTAAAATGATGAGTTTGGCTGGATGATCTCCAACATTTTTAAATCTCTATTTATGATCCCAAGATCCTAAAACCAAAGTATTCTTTGTTTATATAGTCTGGATCATACACACAATTTCCATATCTAGTACACAAAAGCTCTAAGCAAAAGAATAGAATTCGAGTATAGGAAGTCCCACTTCATATGTTAGTTGTAGCCCAAAAAGTTAGTTTAGAAAATTATATACATGCTTATTTGATTCCCAAGTATAATCATAAAATTGATCCTTGATGGGAGTGGGGAAATGGAAGGAGAGAAGGGACTAGATCTGTAATTTCATCAGGAATGGTGAAATAGAGACATACTAGGGAAGAAATTCTTGTGCAAATCAGCCCCTTCTCTACAACTTCAACCTTACTAAGGTTCAAAGGTCATAAAGCAGTATGTAGAACCAAGACTTGAAGGCAAATCTTTCTGATCCTAAAATCAGTTCCCTCTCTCTTATGCCACACTATCTTTCAGATTTCAGGAGAAATTTTACTACCTTTAATTTAGGTTAAATACTTCACATTTGTAATGAATAGTAAAAGAAAATAGTCCAATTAAAATAAAAGTAAACAAACCAAGCTTTTAAAAAATGCTTTTTAAATCCAATTTTATTAACTTTGAAATCTGATGCCTAAGGGAAAGATGTACTAGATGGTTGATTGGACTTGGTACTCTTTATTTTATAGAGCATAAGTAAAAATTAGTAGTGCAGGACCACCAAAGGCTGAAAAGTGGTCAGTAAAAAAATAGACTATTGAATTGTAGAGTGAAAAAGTTGGAAAAAAAATTTAGTGGAAAGGCCATTAAATTTGAAATCAGAGGACTCTAGTTTGAATTCAGGCTTTTCTAAATACTGTTAATATCATGCTATATTATTTAAGATCAATAGAAATTAATTGCTTGCTTGGACAAGAGATAATTTTTTCAAGTCTCCATTAAAATATCACTTTCTGCAACATGTTTATGTGTGTTTGCATGTGGGTGTGTATGCATACCTCTGTGTGTGTGTTGGTTATGAAGCCATACAAATGATTTTAGATTTAATTCTGTTGGTGATAGGAAGTCACTAGAATTTACTGAGTAGAAAAATAACATTGTTAGATCTGTGCTATAAGATCATTTTGATAGTTGAATGGATGATAGACTGGAGTGGGAGACGACTGATACTTGCAGCATGGAGACCATCCAATAGATGAAGATAAGACCAAGGTTATGATTATATATAGTCATTGGAGTGAGGATGAATCCTGTAAGATGAACATTGAATTATTTGAAGATGGAAGAAAAGAATTCTGGAGATTTATAGACAATCTAGATTGGGTGATAAATATGGATTAAAAGGACTTCCAAAGAAAAAAAATGGTAGGAGAGGGAAAGCCTGGAAGAAGTAATGGGGAGCAAAAAGAATTCCAACTTCCATGACCAATGATTTTGGGGGTATGAATGAAAGTGCAAAACATGATGGGAAAGGTAGCCAGGGAAGTTATACCATGGCAAAGGATCCAGGTGTCAGTGAGTCTGAATAGGAGGGAAGGAGAAAAAAAACATGGAGGGTCTTCAGTCAGGGGCAAAGTAAGACTTGTAGATGTATAGGTGTCCAGAAATGGTGCCCAGGGCTCCTGAAAGGTTTGTAGTATGATGGGATGACATCTTAGACTAGAAGGGACAATTAAAATAAGCCCTATGGATTTTTAAGAGCCAATTATACTTAACCTTTTTTCTTATCAAGAAGGTATTTTATTTGGGCAGAGGGAATTGCATATATAAGGGTAGTGATAGATATCTTTTAAAAAGAAATTAGGAAAATTAAGAAAAGTGTATCAATGAAACAGAAGAGAAGAGCAGAAGAAATTTCATAATGGGATATAGATGAGACATAGAAGGAGTGCTGCTGCTTCTGTGTTAAATTTGATGTGCACTTTAAAATAAATTAGCTCCAATGTAATTAATCCATAATTTATATGTAATCCTTTTCTATCTTCTTTATATATGGAAATATTTATGATTGTTGATAACTGCCAAATTCACTATAAAATTTTTATTAAAAAATTAAGAAAAAATAAGTCAATCAGGCAAAGGAAATCAATGACATTTTAGTGACCTGGAATGGACACTCCAGACATTTGTTAATAACTTACTTATGGTAGATTAGAAGTGGACATGCAAGGAATTGACTATATATCTGGGAGTGAAGGAGAAATATTAATAATATTAATGAGTCTTCTTTCTGGAAGTCCTAAGCATATCAATTAAGCATATTAGATAATTTAAAGGAATATGTCTTATTCTCCCCTAATCAAGACTATTTTACTGGCTGTATTCCTTCTTTCATTTAACAAACATTTATTAAGCATGTTCTATGTGCTTAAAGAAACAATATGCTAGAAAATGGGATACAATGATGAAAAAGAAATGGCATAGTATTTTTGCAATATTAATGTGTGAGTTGGTAGAAGATAATCAATTCTATTGATCCTTTTTCTCTTCTGGAAGGAATTGAGCTAAATCTCAACTGAAGTCTCATCTGTCTCTCCTTTGTCCTTTTGCCTTTCTTAGACACAGTGATCCTCAGGTCAATGAGATAAACTCCTGTCATTTTTCCTTCAATGATTTCATGGGAGGATGTCTTAATTTGCTCATGAATTGCTTTTAAGTGAGGCAGAGTTACACAAAGTAATCACCCTCATTTTCTCTTCCAGAATCATCCATGTCCAGTGGAAAGACAAAAGTCAAAATTACTGGTGATAGGCTGAGATCTTGAGTGCTATCTCTCACTACCCCTATATATGCAACTCCTTCAGTGATTGGTGATGCAATGACCTGGGTGTCTTAGATGTCTGATCAAGCTCTAAGTACTCCTCAGTGCTTGCTTGATTGTTAGAAAAAATTGTTTTTGTCAGCCCATTCCACTGGGAGTAGCCTTCACATGGTTGGAGCAGAAATCTCCCTAACTCACAAATAGGCTTAAAATCTGTCAGTTACTCTCAATTTGGTTGAACCTATCTGCTTAGATGATTTATGGGACTATAGTCACTGTACATACATGTGGTTTCTTAAAACCACAGGTGTGATTTGGGTGAAAGTGGACACCAAAGGTAGTTGAGCAACCTTGAAAAAAGGCTCAGCAAGCCCTCACCCCTAAAGTGTTACTCCTCCTGAATACCCTATACACCTCATTAAGCTCCTAAAGGAAAAGGGAAAATATAGGAGATTTGGATATAAGTAGGATGCTAACATTCAGAAGGGAAAAGCTACCTTAAAAAGTGAGAAAGCAAAGAAAGATATTGAGATGTGGAAGGGAGGAGGGAAGGTGAAAAGAAAATTACAATAGTCTAAATCTAAACATGGGCAGCTAGGTGAATCAGGGGATAGAAAAACAAACCTGGACTAAGAGAGACTCTTCCTGAATCTAAAATTGGTCTCAGATACTTACTAGCTATGTGACCCTAGGCTAACCATTTAACCCTATTTGTCTCAGTTTCCCCACCCATAAAATGAGAAGGAAATGGTGAAATATAATTTTACTTAGAAAGCTCCAAATGGGGTCACAAAGAGTCAGACATAATTGAAATGACTAAACAACAACAAAAGGTGTAAAAAAAAACATTTAAACTTGGGATGTCCTAGACTCAAGATTGTAAAAATTTTAATACCAGAGGTTCAATTATTTTTCTGGAATATCTGTAGTTTCTAGAATATCTCAATTTAATTTCCATCTGCAAATATGCCTGTTTTCAATTCTTCTTCCAGGATAAACTCATTACCTTTAATCTCATCACCATACTTCTTGAATTATCAAGCCTTGATTGACACACCTCTCCCACCCTTCTCTCTCTGATGATTGGAGGGCTGGAGTATTAAATTCCTCCCAGTTCTGTCCTCCCTAAAGGGCAGAAACTGAACTCTGAGCTCATAGACTTTGCATTTACTGCTGTCTGATTTCCACTTCATAAAACAAGATCTTCTGTGCTGGCTACTCTATGATGTCTCATCCCCCATATCTTTCCAGCCTCTTTTTGTGTTGTCTCCCCACCCCCATTATATTATGAGCTTTTTAAGGTCAAGGACTTTTTTTTTAATATCAATTTTATTCCCGTACAACTTTTATTAATTTTATCCCCTAGCATGGTGCCTGCTTCATAGCAGGTACTTAATAAATGTTTATTGAATTAAGATTGAATACATTTCTGAAATCTTACATTTTTCTCTATAATTACTCTGTTTTGGATTTAGCATTTACATATTTTATTTAAAATATCTTTAGGAAAAAATTACTTAATAAAAGTGAAATTTGTTTGAAGAATAAGAGGCCTCAGAGGCAATGCAGTCCAACTTCCCTCATGTTACAGGTGAAGTAATTTAAGGCACAATGGAGTAAATGACCTTGCAAGACCACAAGACTATTTAGCAGTAAAGACAAGCAAATAAAACATGAATATCCTATTCATACTGTGAGAATTTTTTATTCATGTCCTCTTATAAATCCTTCATAAAAGTTGGAGCTTTTCTTTAGTTAGAAGTTCTCAAGCTTCTTGGTATCAAAACCCCCTTTACATTCTAAAAAAATTATCAAGGCCTTCTCAAAGATCTTTTATTTATGTGATTTTTATCTATTGATAATTTTCCATGTTGGAAATTAAAATGTCATTTTATCAATGTATTTACTTAGCAATGCCATTAATTTAACAAAATCACAAAGTAACTTTGTACTCACAAGTGATTTATAATGAGAAAGTAGATGCAGTACAACTGTAACTATATTAATCAGAGACAATTCTAAGTTGTTGAAACCTATAGAATATATCATTGATTCAGACAGTATCAAAATCTAAGTTATTTCCTAAAAGGAAATTAAGAATTTGGGTGAAAGTATTAAGGTATTGTCCATTCTCAGAGAAGTCTACCATCAGCAACCAAACCCTTTAAATTCAAAAGATATATCTTCTAAAATTAGTTAATGCCATTATTTACCTATCAATAAAATCAAGCATCAAACATTTTTTTTTTAATTTCTGCTATGTACTAGGCACTGTGTTAGATTCTGGATCTACAAAGAAAGGTAAAAACTATTTTTTTTTCAAGAAATTTTAGTCTATTAGAAAAACATAGCTTGGAAAATTTGAGAATTCCTTAGTATATTGTTTGTTGGGTTTTTTTTGTTTTGTTTTAGTCTGACACTTTAAAACATTTAAATATTGTAGGAACTGACTCTGTTGTCACAGATTGCAACTCCACTGTGCCCTTTTATTCTAAATTATATTTATCCATAATTCCAATAAATATTGATTACATGATGGAGGCCTTTTTTTTTTTATTTGAGGAACTTAGGAGTATAACTATTCTTTTGGGCTGTCCATTTGTTATCTCTCATTCTAAATCTATGACTATACTATTAGGATAAAATGGAAACTCCTGGATTTGAAGTCAAAGGATCTAAATTCAAATACAAGTGTCTGTAATGACTTTATTTTAAGTGATTAACTTAACTAATTTCTCTAAGCATATGTTTCCTCAAATTCAAAATGAGAATCTTGGACCAGATTAAATTTACAGTACCTCCCCTCCCACCCCACCTCACCCCCCCACCAAAAAAAAAAAAAAAAGACTTGGTGTTCTTTTGACTGCCTTTTGTGGTAATATATATATCTTTAAATTTATATTTCATGTCAATATCTACAAAACCTATACTAGCACCATCTGGAGGCATTCACAACACATTTTAACAAAAGTGTGTATTAAAATTTAAAGTGGGAATGGGAAATGATTAATTTACCTACTTTTGTGTCAACTCATCCCACTCTTACTCCAGTTATATACTTGCTAACCCTCTATCTTCATTATTACTCATTAAGTTCCACAGAGATCTGCTGAAAAGAAATTTGAGCAAGGTAAATAATTAAGCTTTTTAACACAGTTTGTTTTAGAAAATAGTTTTAAATGCCTTTTTTTTCTTTTTTTGGCACATAACTAATCATGGTAACATCTTGCAGTCTGTTTATGTCCACCATATGTTTTTCCATTGCCATTTGTGCTATTTTTAATTTTCATTCTTCTGAGATCATGGCATTCCATGATGTAGAATCATGGGTGACCACATGAAGAAGATTGTTAAACATATGGACATTTGAATTGTTGAGCTGTTTGGAATCATTGAAAGTAAGGTGCAGATGCCGAAGTGCAATCTAGTCCCATCACTTGCTGTTGCTTGCCTAAAGTCTGTTTATTATTATTAAGCAATGCTTATTGGTTATTGATAGACTAATTCCAAAGATTGCCTTCTACATATATATCATCTGGGAAAGGTTCATCCACCTTGTTTTTCCCATGCAAATGAATAGATCAATTTCATGAGTATGGATCCTACTGAGGAAGCTTTTAGGATATTGGTGTTTGAAACAATTAGAATTGTCTTCTGTGAACAAGACCATTTGGAAATCTCAACCAGTAAATACTTTGGCAAACATAAATAGCAATGGCAAGCAGTTTCCTTGATTTTAATATGCAGCTGACCTTTGAACAAGACAATCTTTGTAGTCTTTGTTCATCTGATATCTTATATACTTTCCATTTTTGTATGAAAGAAAGGTAAATCTGAAAGGTTACATTTTGCTGTTAGGGAGCAAATGCTATCTTAAAATCATAAACAATTTGGGTTGTAGAGCTCCTCTCAGTCAGTTGTATGATTATAAAGATGAGGCTTTTGATAGTTCTCCTGATCCTTCTTTTTTTTTAATTTTTTAAATTTTATTTTATTTGCATAACATATGTGTGGGTAATTCTTCAACAATAACCCTTACATAGCTTTCCGTTACAAATTTTCCCCCTAACTCCCCACCCCTCCCCTAGATGGCAGGATATCCACTACATGTTAATTATGTTAAAATATTGGCAAATCGAATATATGTATACATATTTCCAAACTTATCATTGTTGTGCAAGAAAAATCTTATCTACACAAACGATATATCAGATAAAGGAAACACAATGTAAGCAAACATCAATCAAGGAGTATGAGAATGTTATGTTGTGCTCCACATTTCGCATCCCTCTCTCTGGGTGTATATGGCTTTCTTCAGTGAACAATTGGAGGTGGTTTGAAACATTTCATTGTTGAAGAGAGCCATGTCCATCAGAATTAATCGTCATATAGTACTGTTGTTGCCGTGTATAATGATCTCCTGGTTCTGCTCATTTCACTCAGCATCAGTTCATGTAAGTCTCTCCAGGCCTCTCTGAAATCATCTTGCTGGTCATTTCTTACAGAACAATAATATTCCATAATGTTCATATACCATAATTTATTCAGCCATTCTCCAATTGAAGGGCGTCTATTCCATTTCCAGTTTCTAGCCACTACAAAAAGGGCTGCCACAAACATTCTTGCACATGTGGGGCCTTTTCCTTCCTTTATGATTTCTTTGGGATATAAGCCCAATAGAAATGCTGCTGGGTCAAAAGTTTGATAACTTTTTGAGCATAGCTCCAAATTGTTCTCAGAATGGCTGTATCCGTTCACAGCTCCACCAACAATGCATCAGTGTCCCAGCCCTCCCACAACCCCTCCAACATTCATCATTAACTTTTCCTGTCATTTTAGCCAATCTGACAGGTGTGAAGTGGTACCTCAGGGTTGTCTTGATTTGCATTTGTCTGATCAACAGTGATTTGGAGCACCTTTTCATATGACTATAAATAGTTTTAATTTCATCCTCTGAAAATTGTCTGTTCATATCCTTTGACCATTTATTGATTGGAGAATGGCTTGAATTTTTATAAATATGAGACAATTCTCTATACATTTTAGAGATGAGACCTTTATCAGAACCCTTGAATGTAAAGATGATTTCCCAATTTATTACTTCCCTCCTAATCTTGTCTGCATTGATTTTGTTTGTACAAAACCTTTTTAACTTAATATAGTCAAAGTTATCTATCTGGTTTTCAATTAAGAGTTCCAGTTCTTCTTTGGACATAAATTTATTCCATCTCCATAGGTCTGAGAGGTAAACTATATTACATTCCTCTAATTTACTTATAGTATCACTCTTTATATCCAGATCATGAACCCATTTAGATCTTATCTTGGTATGTGATGTTAGATGTGGGTCAAGCCCTAATTTCTTCCACACTAGTTTCCAGTTTTCCCAGCAGTTTTTGTCAAATAGTGAATACTTATCCCAAAAGCTGGTGTCTTTGGGTTTATCAAAAACCAAATTTCTATAGTTATTGCCTATTTTGTCTTGTGATTCTATCCTATTTCACTGATCGACTACTCTATTTCTTAGCCAGTACCAAATGGTTTTGATGACCGCTGCTTTATAATATAGTTTTAGATCTGGTACAGCAAGTCCACCATCGTCAGCCTTTTTTTTTCATTAATCCCCTTGAAATTCTTGACCTTTTGTTTTTCCAAATGAACTTTGCTACTATTTTTTCTAGATCTGTAAGATAATTTCTTGGGAGTTTGATTGGTATGGCACTAAATAAGTAAATTAGTTTGGGTAGTATTGTCATTTTTATTATATTCGCTCGTCCTACCCATGAGCATTTTAAGTTTTTCCATGTAAATCCATCTGGCCCTGGAGATTTTTTCTTAGGGCATTGATTAATAGCTTGCTCTATTTCTTTTTCCGAAATAGGGCTATTTAAATAATTTATTTCCTCTTCTGTTAATCTGGGCAATCTATATTTTTGTAGATATTCCTCCATTTCATTTACATTATCAAATTTATTGGCATAAAGTTGGGCAAAGAAACTCCTAATTATTACTCTAATTTCCTCTTCATTGGAGGAAAGTTCTCCCTTATCATTTTTGAGACTAATAATTTGATTTTCCCCTTTCCTTTTTCTAATCAAATTAACTAAAGGCTTATCTATTTTGTTATTTTTTTCATAAAACCAACTCTTACTTTTATTTATTAATTCAATAGTTTTCTTATTTTCAATTTTATTGATCTCCCCTTTAATTTTCAGAATTTCCAATGTTTAATTTATGATGACTTTGAACTGTACATAGACTATTTTGATTAAAAAAAATTATACATCTTCAATATATCAATGGATTTATTACCTAACTAATTAGATCAATCATTTTAACAGAACAGATTATGGCCCATCATCTCTCATTCATACTGTGAGACCCTTTTTCATGTCTTTTATAAATCCTTCATAAAAGTTCTGCCTAATATGTTGAGCCTTTTCTCTACTTTTGGTCTCAAAACCCCTTTACACTCTTAAAAATTATTGAGGACCTCTCAAAGATCTTTTATATGTGTGACTTTACCTATTGATTTTTGCTATATTGGAAATTAAAATGCTTTAGTGTTTTGAAAATAGTTGTCACTTTGTAGGCCCCTGCAAAAAGTCTTAGGGATCCTCTGAGTTCTCGGAACTTCATTTTAATGATAAGTACCTAAATCATTATAGTTATGTGGATGCCAGTTAATTTATTCAAGGTGTCCATATGTTAGGGTTTATTCTTGCTACATTATCTGACCATATTATTTTCAATTCATATAATTCTTGTATGATATATATATCACAATCTCTTTATACTTAATATATTTTCTTGTCTATTCCTCTTTGAATAAAGTATTTGTGTTTATATAAGTTTCTTTATTCATTTCCCATTAACAGGTTTTCTCTCCACCCCTTGATCTGTGATTTTATTTGTATACAATATCCTAAATAAAAATCCTCCTTTAAATACTTCCTATCAATTCAGAATGGCACCTTCTCTATAACTTATATTGCTAGAGAGCTGGATGAAACACTAAGCAAGCAAATGACTTACTCCAAGTTGCATAGCCAGTATGTTTTGGAGACACAATTTAAACCCAGGTAATTCTGACTCTTAATTCAGCCTTTACATCTACTATGCCATTCTGCCTCTCAAAAGTCAAATTAGAGTTGTTTTAATTGCTTACAATGTCTTCTTATATTTATCATTTGCTTCCTTTCATTTGATGTTGATTTTTGTCTTCGTTCTAACAAGTTTATGATCTGAGTATACAGACAGCTGACTCAAATTAGTACCATTAGACACCAGATGTGTCTTGTTTGTTAGAATGCTAAGATTTATCTTTTGTGATTTGCTCAGTGCTCTCCTTGTATCACATCTTTTGACTATCTTCCTAAAGAAAGTATTCATGATTTAGAGGAATGAGGCTTTGGGGAATTCATAAGAACTTAGTGTCTGGGTCACATTTTTCTACCACCTTTTCCCCATCCTTACTCAAGCCCTCCCTTGATTCAAAGCCACAGAGTTGGGGTTTTTGGTGTATATTTAATCTATAGTGTTTTATCTAGTTCTTCATAGAATATATTCATTTAAATATTTTAGTTGTTTTTGTGGTAGTCTTTGTAAATGCTTTTCATTAGCATTAACACTGAAAGGTGATCAAATGTTCCATGACATTATGTTTACTTTGAATCATATAATGTTTCTTTAGAAACCAGCTCCTTTATTTACTTCTCCAAAGAAAATCTGTGAGCAAAACTAAAATTTACAGATAATCTACAACTATAATTTTCTTTCCCCACTAGTCTGCCACTATTTCCATGGAAATGGAAAGTTGTGTGACTTAGAAGCATTTGGTATTTGCTTTATTTATTTATTTTGGGAGTACTTTGGCCAAAGAATTTTTCACCTCTAGGACAACCTTTCCATATTCAATTAGGCTGGTCTTTGGATAGCAGATGCACTTTGTTACAAAGAACCTTTGTGAAACCTTTTTGAATGTGTGCTTCCTCTTTCTGCTTTAATTACAATATCTTTACCTCCCAATCTCAATCTCATAGTGACTCAGTTTAAGTCTATGCTATCCTCTGCTATCATTTAATTCCCTTTCTCTCTTTGCCTTTTACTGCTCATATCTCATCAAAGATCCATGCAGGATTACTTTTACCATCCAATGCTATTGTTTCTACTGGCATGCTGATGAATAAAGACACTGGAAATCACAAAATCTTTTGATTGGGTTCACAACATGTTTTCTACCAAATCTAAGATAGGCACTTAAAGCCTCAAGGTAGTTTTTCTATTTTGCTATAATTGATGCTATGTCCCACTCATTATAGTAGCGTTTTATATCTTTTCTTCTCTCTTCGAACCTTCCAGCATTCCACTTCCCCAATTCTACTTTACTTTTCCCATATGATCATCCAGAGAACATATGATCATCCAGAGAATTTACCCTAGTCACTAGTAAAGATTGGCCTGATCTGTTATATTGGGCTATGGGAATACTCACTAATCAAGAGAATTTGGCCCCAAGTTTTGGAATTCCAGAAATCAAAAAGTTAATTCTTCCAGAATGATCTCTGATGTGGAGAAGCAAGGTACTTAGACTATTAATTGAGGACTTTATTTCATTTTCTTTTTCAACACTATATGAGGTTTTTACCTGATCCTATCTATATGGCTATATTTGAAACAGTTCCCTCTAGGTGTGTTTTTAATTAGTTGATTTATTTTTATGACATTGCTTTATGAATCATGTTTGGAGAGAAAAAAATCAGAACAAAAGGGAAAAACCATGGAGAACAGAAAAAAAAACAGAACATAGCATATATTGATTTACATTCAATCTCCATAGTTTTTTTTTGTTTGTTTGTTTTTGTTTTGTTTTTTGTTTTTTGTTTTTTCCTGGATGCAGATGGCATTTTCTGCACAAAGTCTATTGGGATTGCTTGGGATTACTGAGTCACTGAGAAGAACCAAGTCTTCATCATCATACATTTTTGCTGTTATTGTATACAATATATTCTTGGTTCTGCTTGTTTCACTCAGCATCAATTCGTATAAATCTTTCTAGGCCTTTCTAAAATTAGCTTGTTCATCATTTTTAATAGAATAATAATATTCTATTACCTCCCTATACCACAATTTGTTCAGTCATTGCCCAATTCATGGGCATCTACTCAATTTCCAATTCTTTGCTATCATAAAAAGAGCTGCTACAAACATTTTTGTATATGTGAGTTCTTTTCCCTTCTCTATGTAATCAAAGTTGTCCATTTTGCTTTTCATAATATTCTCTAGTTCTTCCTTGTTCATAAATTCTCTGCTATATTTATTATCCTTTGCTCTTCTAATTCATGGTAGCATACTTTATGCCTAAATCATGTACCCATTTTGACCTTATTTTGGTATGGGGTATAAAATATGGGTCTATGCTAAGTTTCTGACATTTTTTTTCTAGCTCTTTTTTTAGTTTTCCTAGGTATTTTTGTAAAATAATGAGTTCTTATTCCAGAAGCTGCAGTTTTGGTGATTTTTCAAAAGGATTATTACTATAGGCATGATTATTGTCATGTATATCTAATCTATTCTAGTGATCCATCACTCTGTTTCTTAGCTACTATAAATGGTTTGATGACTGCTGCTTTATAGTACAGTTTTAGATTTGGTACTGCTAAGCCACCATCCTTTGTATTTTTTTTTTATTAATTCCCTTGATATTCTTGACCTTTTTTCTTCCAGATTAATTTTGTTATTATTTTTTCTAGTTCTATAAAATAATGTTTTGACAGTTTGACAGTCAGTAGACAGTTGTCTACTGAACAAGTAGACCAAATTAGGCACAATTGTCATTGTTATCATATTAACTTGGCCTACACACAAACAATTGATATTTTTCCAATCGTTTATATCTGACTTTAATTGTGTGAGAAATGTTTTATAATTGTGTTTATCCAGTTCATTTTGGCAGGTAGATACCCAAATATTTTATTTTTTTCTACAATTATTTTAAATGGAATTTCTTTTTCTATCTCTTGTTACTGAGCTTCATCAGTAAAACTGATGATTTGTATGGGCAGATCGATGTCTTCTGTTAATCCAGGGTAGTGCTTGGGATCATCCTCTTGCAAATGGTAAAGAAATATTTATAAAATAAATAGAGTCCTCAGATCACATTTACCTGACTTAATCCCTATTCTTGCTGTCACACAGGAGTAGTCACTATGCTTTTGGGGAGGAGAACTTCAGTCCCCTACTATTCATTATAGAAAGTGTCAGAGATACTGTCAGTATGCCTTGAGTCAAACTGAATCTACAGAAGTATCATTCTTCCTGATGAACCATTATTATTACTTAACTGAAGAAAGTGAAATCAAGTAATGACATTTAACTTTGAACTCTCTTTGCAATATTTATTCATTTGGTTATTGAGATAGAGTACCTATATTAATATTCTTAAATTATTAGTTAATGGTCCTAACAGTTTCTAATTGAAATGCTAAAGTTGCCAAAGATCAGGATTACACATTTGCTTATAGATCAATTGATGAATCCCATTGAAATTGACAATATGCTTATAAAATTTATTGAAGAGGTAAAGCAAATCTGATGTATTCTTAATAGATACTAATTCTAATTCTATTACTATTTCTGTCCTTTCTGAACTCCTATAGAATTTTTGTGTAGCTTTTCAAAGGATTATAGATAGTCTTTTATTGTAATTATTTCAGTACATGTTACATTACTCGAACTAGATTATAATCTTGAAAACAAAGAGAGTGTCTTCTTCACCTTAGCTACAAATAGATATGGAGCACAATGCCTTGTACATAGTAAATACTTAATAAATATCTATTGAATAAATGAATAACTAATTTAACAAAAAATTACATCAGAATATTTTAATAATAGAAATGCTAGTACATGTTGAGGACTTCATTGAACTAGCATAGCATAAATAACTAGATAAAAGGCTCAAAAATATTAATGTCTTCTGTTACAAGAAAGAAAGGATGTGACTGAACACATATGGTGTCAATGAGAATTTGAGTGTGACATTTGTTACCAGATATTTGATTTTAAGGGTTGTGAATAGCTAATGTCCTTCTCCTACCATGGGAGATACAAGAATTAAGACAGATGGTACCAATTGAAGTTCAGGGTTTTGATTTAGATAAGAAGGCACTTGTGGCACTAATTAAATCAGGTTGTTATATTATTTTAACTTCCATTTACTCATCATCTTTCGGCCTCTTTATCATGCAGGTCATAGAAATACATTGACAAGTGTATCATTGAGAAGAAAATAGAGGAAGAAAAACATTCTCTTTTACTAAAGTATTTTAACACTCGAGCCTTTTCAATTCCGTATTTAAAAACAAAACAAAACAACAACAAATACACCGAATCACTCTGTCAAAATTAAAATGTGCAGTACACAGAAATTTAAAGGCTGGTTTATTTATTTTAAGGTAAATGATTTAAATCCATTTAGAATTTCAAGATTTCTTCAATATATCTCATTTAAATACAAATTAATGTGATATTTTGTCTTACCCACTTTTTGCTTATATTAAGATTTATTCTTACAATAGTATTTCTGTTACTTGGCCATTTTCTCAGAAAATATAAAGATTTTTTTTAAAGTCTTAAATAACTGGGTTTTTTTTCTTTCAAAAATGGCCTTGCTATCTCTCCCTCTTTTTTTCCTGCTACCCATCTCTCTCTGTTCTGCTTATATAAACCTTTGAAGTTAAAGGCCTGTGTCACTTACCTATATCTAATCTGTCCTATGTAGAAAAAAAAATGGGGCTTTATAACTTCAAAGAACAGAACAAGAGAAGGGTGGGAAGAACAGGATAACAGAAACTCAGAAGGAAACATTGTTCTCCCTGAGGGAATAGTGAAAAAATTTCCAAAGGAACCACTCTCTTTTTAAATCTCTGGAGGAAAAAAAATGGTAGCCATAGAAATACCAATAAAAGTTTTGGTTTCCTTTTCAAAGTATTGGTGACTGACAGCTTTCCAATATCCCTTTCTACACATTTTGACCCTTTTCTTAAGATTTTTAGCATTTTCAAAATGGTTGCTTCTTTTTCTTCTCTCGCATGGATAAATTTTGAATTACTTGGAGGGAGGGGAAGGGCAAATGTGACTTCCAATGAAATAAGTGTCAAGCTCATTGTAGGGAATAGATATGAGAATGAATTAGGGAATTACTGTTTAAATCAATCAAGAAGCACTTACTATATACTTCCTACGTACCACACTCTATGCTTGTTGCTAGGAAGACAAAGAAAAAAATCACTGAAGGTCCCTGCCTTCAAGAAGCTTAGTACATATTAGAAATTTTTAAGCACCTAATAAATGTTTGTTGACTAATAGATTTAAGTACATTATAAAATAAACGAAGTTAGTAGAAAGCGGTTTGAAGGATGAAGTACTAACAGCTAATGGGATCAACAAAGCATCTCATGTAGAAGGTTGTCCATAAAGTAAACTTTAAAGAAAGGTATTGATTATCAGTGAAAGAAAGGGGAGAATGCATTTAAGATACAGTGGACAACAGAATTTGAAGACTGAATGTCTTATGTAAGGAACAAGCCAGTTTGTGTAGAATACATGACCTCCTGGGGCAGAGGTTTGCCTGAGTAAACTGCAGACACCACCAGGCTGACTCCTCAGAATCCACAAACAATACCTAGGAGCAGCTGAGTTGATAGACAACCTTAGCCTTAGAAATTTTCATTTTACAGAAAATATGGGAGTCAGAAGGCTGAATAGGAGAAGATAAAAGGCCTTCCATTGTTAATTAACTCCAAGCACAAGTGTGCTGACCAGACTCCTACTGGACTGTGGCTGCAGGGAAAAGCCATCACATACCTAGTAAGTATAGTAGTGAGGGTTAGGGTTATTAGGGGTTAGTAGTTATTATGGGGAGAGAGAAGATATGGACTCATATTCAGAAAAAAAGATAATGGAGCTAAAAAAAGTCATTCTTATTCAATGAGTAACAACAAAATTCTTAAGCACAAAGAGAGTTCTTGGAAGAACTCAAAAAGGATTTTAAAAATCAAACAAGAGAAACTGAGGAATTTTTTTTTTAAAGAGCAAAGAAAGAACACAAGAAAATTGTGAAAAGAAAGTCAATTAAGTTGAAATAGAGAAAAAGAAAAACTTAAGAAAATAATTCCTTTAAAATAGAATTGTGTGTGTGTATAGTATATATGTATTATGTATGTTTGTATGAAAATCTTCTAAATTAAGAAAGAAACAAAAGGATAAGGAAATAGGGGGAACATAAGGGAAGGATTTTTAGAGGGATAGGTAGGTTAAAAATATGAGGGCAAGGTAGGGAATAGAATTAAAGCATAATAGTGAGGACAGATAGGATAAATAAGGTGAAAAGAATAGTAAGGAAAAATAGTAATGAGGAACCTACACAACAGTTTGAATGGGACAAATTTACCCCTAAAACAAAAATGTAGAGCGGATTAAAAATTTGAATTCCACAATGTTGTTTTCAGGAAACATTATAAAAATGAGAGATGTATAAAAAAGATACAATTAGGAGCAAAATTAGAATTTACTTTAAAAAAACCAAGAAGAAGAATAATCAGGGGTAGTAATCATGACCTCACACAAAGTTAAAGTTAAAATACATTTAATCAAAAGTGAAAAATAGGAGAAGCTAGATGATACAATGGATAAAGCACCATCCCTGAAGACAGGAGGACCTGAGTTTAAATCTAGCCTCTTTCTAGATGTGTGACCCTGGGCAAGTTAATTAACTCCAATTGCTTTGCAAAAGGAAAAAAAATGTAAATGTAAAAAAATAAAGAAATTACATTACTTGTCAGAAATATTACTCAATATAGCATTAGAGTATTTAAACTCCCTAAACAATATAAACACCTGAGTATTTACCTGCTAAAACAAACACAGGAACTATATAAATATAAACAAAAAAGTAAAGTAAAAGTAAAAAGGGAAGTGTGTGAGTATGTGTATGCATAGTATATATGTTTTATGCATGTTTGTATAAAAATCTAAACTCAGAAAGAAACAATAGGACAAGGAAATAAGGAGAACATAAGGGAGGGGATAGATAGGTTAAAAATATTAGGACAAGGTAGTGAATAGAATTAAAGCAGAGTAGTGAGGAGAGATAAGCTATTTCTACATTTAATTTTATCCTTCTTTAGAGTAAAAAGGAGAGAGGGTGGAAATAAAATAAAAAATGCATAGCAAAGAACAAAAGATAACCAATAAGAAAATAAAGAGCTGGGCAGTTTTAAAGACAATATATAGTATTTATTATATAGATTTTCTTTAAATGAAAATTTATTGTTTATATTGAATCCTCTCCTATGGTTTGCTGTGTACATGGCAATGTTTTTTGTTTTTCCTTTTCTCATTTTGTATTTAAGTTTAAAATAAAAGTAATTTTAAAAAAAGAAAACATGGACTCTATACAAGAAGAATGTATTGATTGAAAAGAAAGGTTATAGACAAATTAAGAATCATGAGTCACTCAGAAGGCATCAATCAACATATTTCAACACTGCAATGTGAGAAATACCATAAAAAATTTGCTCAGAATTTCTGAACACCACAAAAAGGTACAAATCAAAGAAAATGTGGGAGTATCTCTTAAATATAATTGAAACCATACCAAACAAAAGATCCTATGCTACTAATTCCAGGACATATATCTGTTAAAAATTTAAAATTCCAATGACAACAAATTCTACAAGAAACCAGAACAATCTTCAAGCAAAATGAAAAGAAATAGAACTAACAAAAAGCTATTCTTTACCCATTAAAAGTTGTGAGTGCAACTGGCATATTATGTATTAAAGAATTCCATCAAAGGTGACTGGCCAACCTTAGCCTAATTACCAATGAAAAAAACAACAAAAATATGAAACATTTAAAGGAAAAAAAAAGACTTAAGCTGATTTTGTTGTTCTTGTTTTGTAAAAACAATCCAGAAAACAGAAACACAAAAAGGTAAATGCAGCCACCAAGAAAAACCCAACATAACAAAACAAATCATTCAGTCACTAGATTAAAAAGAAATTGAAAACTAGAAAGAAAATGAATGACAGCTATGAGGTTAAATAGACAACAGTATCAATTGACTATTAAGTGGTTTCATTTAAAAAATATACAAGAAGATGAAGATAACAACACAACTAATTTGGGAGTGATGTTGGAAGAATTTGATTAGAACAACAGGGTATTCCCTGTTCCCAAACATCTGAACCCCTACTCTATCTCCAAAGTGAAACAATGTTTATTTGCTTTTTGACAAGGGGACAAACTGAAAAAAAAAAGCGAAAAGGAATAAAAGAGGAGAGTGGGAGAAAAAATCAAAAGGAAAAGTATAATGTTTTCTAATCAAATCAGTAGTAAAAAAAAAATCACGCAATAAAACAATTCCCAAATGCCTTAGTGTATAAATCCATAAAGGAAAATTGAGTTAATTGTAAGAGCATGTGTATAATAATACTAGTAGAGTTAAATGATGTTACTGTTCAGTTGTTGTATCTGCCTGTGACCCCATTTGGAGCTTTGTTGGCAAAAATACTAGAATGACTGGAGAACGATTTGGAGCTATGCTCAAAAAGTTATCAAACTGTGCATACCCTTTGACCCAGCAGCATTTCTATTGGGCTTATATCCCAAAAAAATCATAAAGGAAGGAAAAGGCCCCACATGTGCAAGAATGTGGCAGCCCTTTTTGTAGTGGCTAGAAACTGGAAATTGAATAGATGCCCTTCAATTGGAGAATGGCTGAATAAATTATGGTATATGAATATTATGGAATATTATTGTTCTGTAAGAAATGACCAGCAAGATGATTTCAGAGAGGCCTGGAGAGACTTACATGAACTGATGCTGAGTGAAATGAGCAGAACCAGGAGATCATTATACACGGCAACAACAGTACTATATGACGATCAATTCTGATGGACATGGCTCTCTTCAACAATGAAATGTTTCAAACCACCTCCAATTGTTCACTGAAGAAAGCCATATACACCCAGAGAGAGGGATGCGAAATGTGGACCACAACATAACATTCTCATACTCCTTGATTGATGTTTGCTTACATTGTGTTTCCTTTATCTGATATATCGTTTGTGTAGATAAGATTTTTCTTGCACAACAATGATAAGTTTGGAAATATGTATACATATATTCGATTTGCCAATATTTTAACATAATTAACATGTAGTGGATATCCTGCCATCTAGGGGAGGGGTGGGGAGTTGGGGGCAAAATTTGTAACGGAAAGCTATGTAAATATTATGTAAATGTTATGCAAATAAAATAAAATTAAAAAAAAAATACTAGAATGATTTATCATTTCCTTTTCCAGATCATTTTATAGGTGAAGAAACTGAGACAAATAGGCTTAAGTGACTTTCCCAAGTTCACATAGCTAATAAATGTCTGAGGCCAAATTTAGATTCAGGTAGATGACTCCAGCCCAACATTCTAACAGCTCTGCCATCTAACTTAAATTTATACATTCAAAATGCCTTAGTGTATAAATCCATTAAGGAAAATTAAATCACTCATGAGAACACATGAATTGTAATAGTAGAAGACCATAATGCCCTCCATTCAATTTTGGACAAACCAAAAAGGGAAATATAGAATTGAACAAAATTCTAGGGAGCTAAAATATTAATAATATCTTCTAAATGGGCTTCCTAAATACTAAATACTATTTTATGCTAGAGATAAAAATTAGATGGAGAAGTACATTCTATATAAAAAATTCATTTGGCTTAAAGTTTTGTTCCTTCTTAAAGTACATTTGTCCCACTTCTTCCATCAAAACTTAATATGCAATAAACATTTTAAAAATCAGTTTTGTGTGCACATCTTTGTCATCATACAAACAATGAAAAGATATAACAAAACATATATCAAAAATATAGTAAAAATATAGCAAAAAAAACTTGTTTCTTGAATATATATGTGTGTGTATGCACATATACACATATGGATATAAATATATATGCAATATATGTTAAAAAAGGAAAAAATGTTATGTAATTATAGAGCATTATTGCAATAATCAGATGAAGCAAAAAGCGAGGAATTATTTTCTAAACAAATATATTCACTGTAGTCACAAAAGAAATAGTGTAAAATTCAGGCTAAATAGAGTCCCAATAGATTGTGAGACTTTTCAGCTACCCTTTTATGCATGTGATACTGTGAACATTGCATTAAATTCTAAACATTTTGAAGTATGTTGGATAAAATATAAAACCATTCCAAAGAGCTTGGCTTAACCATCCCTAAAGGGAAAACCAAATGGATGAAGATTAACTATTGTCCAAATTATGACAGGGAATGAGATCCCTAAATCCATAGAACTTTTTAATTAGACTTTATTTAAATAAATATATATATATATGTACACACATATATATAATAAACATATATTGTGTATATATAAGTATGCATACATATAGGTGTTTATGTATGTATATTGCATAATCTACCATATCCTAATATATGTATATATATATATATATACCAATATAATATACAAACACACATATATTTACAATATACTGTATGTATATTTATATTGTGTATACACACAAATATATAACAGTGTGGAAATATTGAGCAACTTTGATAAGCATACTTATTCCTGTTTTGCTTACATCAGAGATTAATATTCAGAAAATTGCCAACATTATTTCTGTCTTTAGACTTTGAATTAAATAGGATGAAGAAAACATGGTATATTGGCTTTGGGAAATTAAAATGTCCCTTTAATGAATCCTTGAAATAAGCATGAAGGAATTGCATTATGGGCATGAGGATACAACATGAAATGAATAAAGAAGTCTGAAGAAAAGTCAGTATTAAGTGCCATCAAGTGCATATACATACATGTACATATACATATACATATACATGACTGAAGCCCTATCAAGTTCTAATAAATGGAAGTTGAACGACTTTGTGCATGAAGGTAATATGCAGATATAGGTGAGTGATGAGGACTATTTCTGACAGCTGCAAACTAAAGAACGTGTATTTTATTCTTTATATGCACTTGTGAATACATTTTGATTCAATTGAAGAAATATGCTATATAGATTTTAAATTACAAAACTAAGAATTTGCCAATGAGTGCTCATAGTTTTCCTAAGCAATAATTTGATGTATGATATATAGCAATAAAATATCAACATATGCTTTATATGTGGATTTGGGACACATGAAGCATAAATAATTCCAAATCTCCTCAACAATAATTCAGATTTTAAGAATGAATAAATGAGACTCATTGCATATTTAAATGATGAATAAACTTAATCATTTTAGTACAAGATATAAAAAAGTAAGAATTTTCATTTTAAAGTATAATTTAAGGTATATGTGCTATATAATTCAGTAATTTCCATTAATCAGCTAAGTTACTTAAAAACTCTGAAAGGTCCCAACTTATTTTATGTTTTGAGGCAGAGCATAATGGGTTCTTTTTTACCCACAGGAAAAATGGTGTTTTTATTAAGATATTAAGAAATATTTCATTTAGCTATTAAGAAATATTATTTCAAAAGAGGAATAATGATCTTCCAGAACAAAAATGAGATAACAGTTTGCAATCATTTCAACTGGATTTATTTAGTTACATTATATACAGTCTTTTCCTGAACCTTCTCTTAAATATAACTTGCAAACTTTACTGGTAAATAATAAACTTATTTCAGAAATTCAGTATTAAAATCATGTAATAGAAAGGAATGAATGAGAGTTTTTAAAAATCATTTGTTTCATTTTAATTTGAAGAATAATTATCTTCTCTATTATATATTATAGCTTTGTCTTATGCATTCATAACTTGGTTGGAGAGAACCTTTGAATTGTTTTGAACCATCAAGTGAGAAAAGCTATCTATTTTATTCAGAATTGATGATCTGTATTCAGTTACTTATCTCAAAGTTGTTTCTACAGATAGAGGCCATGTTCAAGTAGAATTTAATAAAAAATTAAATTCAAGTTTAAATGATTGAGCCTTTGTTGAAGATGCCTGACTTATAGGTTGAAGAAATTTCAATGATGCAACTTTTGAAATGTTGAAGAAGTCTCTTTGTTGGTACATGATAATAGGGTATAAATACACTTTCATTGGATATTCATTGTTACCAAATAAGATTTAAGATGGTTAAGTTATAGTTGGCCTAGAAAGAATGGCTGTACACAGCTATTGCATTTTGACTCATATGGGGAAAAAAGTGGAATAGCTAGGTAACACAGTGGATAGAGTGCTAAGCTTGCAGTCAGGAAGACTCATCTTCTGGAGTTCAAAACTAATCTGCAACAGCTACTAGCTGTGTGATTCTGGGCAAGTAACAATCTTTTTGTTTCAGTTTCTTCATCTGTAAAATAAAGAAGGAAATAGCAAATCACTCCAATATCTTTGCAGAAAATCTTAAATGGGGTCATGAAAAGTCAGGCATTACTGAAATGACCATTTCTATCTACTAGAAAACCTTCAGCTGCATTAGTGGTGAAGCAATGAAAGAATATTTGAAGGATTCCCAAAGGAAGGAATCAATAGCCTCCCAATAAAAGAACATAGGGTCAGAAAAATAAAGAGTACCAGATATTAATAGCTCTTCTAGATCACTCCTTTTACAAAGACAAAGATGAATTCTTAGGGGAAAAAACATTTCTAGACCAAATAAAGCAGCTCTAGGATTAACAAGGAGTCACAGTTGAGGAGTATCATGGTTCAGAGATGTGTTATGGAAAGAACTTGATCTCTATTAATACTAATAATATCAATTAATTAAGTTATTTGGACTATTTAGGTGCAGGAGGAAAAGGTTAATATAATAATATCTTCAGTACTCTTCATGTTGGGAGGAAGCTTCACCCATTTGTGAGTGCTAGCATTCTGAAGAGATAGCTAGCTAGCTAGCTAGCTAGCTAGCTAGCTAGCTAGATAGATAGGTAGGTAGATAGATAATTTGGGGGAGAATATGGAGATCATCTGAAAAAGCAGGATAAATTATTGACCCTGTGAGTTTTCCCCTTTGGAGGAGAAGTTCAACTACAAGAAAGTTAGGAAGATAGGCTAGGTCTCTGGGAAAGGTAGAACTAGTTACATAGGGAAGGATAATAATCTTGATTGTTAATGGCCTCAAGTGTAAGTTCTTTGGGTTATATGATTTATATAAAATGAAATAATACTTGTCTTATATCCAATATTTTGTTAACATAGGAAAATATGTGGAACTTTTAAACATTTTTTTGGCCAGGGATCTAGACACAATGATATTTTGATATTTGGGAGAAAGAAAGGAAGGAAGGAAGGAAGGAAGGAAGGAAGGAAGGAAGGAAGGACGGACGGAAGGAAGGAAGGAAGGAGGTGAGGGAGGGAGGGATGGAGAGAGCAAGGGAAGAAAGAAAAAGGAACGGAGGGAGGGAAGAAGAAGGAAAGAAGAAGGAACATAATTGGGAAAGTGGTCAATATAATCACCACATAAAAACATTCAAGACAGGCCTATCTTTTATCATTCCACGGATCAGTCAGCAGGTGCTGTTCCCTGAACTTTAAACAATTGGCCCCTAAAATATTCTTCAGTGGACTGTCTTTCTTTGACAAAATTTTTTTCTGGTAAAACTGGTCAACCTGATGAGCTGGCCTCAAGTCATTCTAAGAGAACTACTATTAAAAAAATTCAAGTATGATAATTTTATGTTTCAATGCATTTGTATCTGTAACTTTTTTCCCAGCTTTAGTTTTGCTTCAAATAAAAGACCAACTAGTATTTTTCTAAATGCAAACACCAACAAATATGCTTACTGCAATTAGTATAGTTGCCTTTTACTATTGTTAGGAGATATTGAAAGGCTTAATTGCTTGTATTTCTTGTAATGCTGATTAAAAATAAGAAAAATACACACACAATTCAGTTTGGACTGAGAAAAACAATGCATGGCAGAGATTTTAGTCTTATGTTCCTACTGGCCCTTTGCCAGGGTTATTATTATATTAGTGCATAATAATACTCAATTTACATGTTATTAATTACATGATAATAATATTACCTTTTTAAAATCAGCACTTGATTTTTATACCTACCTACAACTAAATCTTTTTCTTTTAAAAGCCTAACCTATTCTTTATCCCATCCAGAGGGAACACTCAAAAGTATATTTGAAATTCCTGAGTTAAAATAGACATTGTCTTTTGTTGTAATTTTGAACAGCCTTGACTAATCATTTTCCATTGCCCTGGAATATCATCATGAAGACAGCACAACTTTAAGTGGAGGTGTTGATTCCCTTTCTAAGACTCAGCTATTTGCGTTTGAGATAAAGTGACTACAAGCACAAGCACAGACGGGTGTCTCCAAGACAGCTGAGTCAGCAAAATGATTGGCATAAGGTTGTGAGAGACATCTCTCTCAAAGTGGATTTTGGGTTTGATTTTTAAGGAGACTCAAAAGGCAGAACACAGTGCAGTGGATAACATTTATATTTAGTAAGAGTGCAATGTTCGTGTTTGAAGTTGGAAGATGAGTGTTTATTGAAACAGCTGGCAAATCAGCAGGAAAATGCTGAATTTGAAAAAACTATTCTTCTTCTGTAGAATCAGACCTACTGTATTTAGCAACACTATTATAATTGAATACAAAAAAAAAAAATACCACTAAGAATGAGACAGAAACTCAGGCAAAAAAAGAGAATTTTAAGTTAGGGGCTGTCACAGCTTTCCTGAGTCAGCTCCTCTGAGCATACTATTCCTTGGCTTATGAAGGAATATGTACATGATCTTCTGTGAAAAGGACACTCAAATACTGAAAAAGCAATCAAACCCTACTCTACCCAGTGTTTAAGATTGGACTGTATAAGGCCACAACCAAAATCAAATTGTTCTAAAAGGTCAAGGATTTCAAGGGGATTAATGAAAAAAAAGGCAGATGAAGGTGGCCTTGCTGTACCAGATCTAAAACTATATTATAAAGCAGCAGTCATCAAAACTGTTTGGTACTGGCTAAGAAATAGAGCAGTCGATCAGTGGCACAGGATAGGTTATCAGGACAATCTAGGCAATAACCTTAACAATTTAGTGTTTGATAAACCCAAAGACCCCAGCTTTTGGGATAAATACTCACTATTCGGCAAAAACTGCTGGGAAAATTGGAAACTAGTGTGGAAGAAATTAGGGCTTGACCCATACCTAACACCACATACCAAGATAAGATCTAAATGGGTTCATGATCTAGATATAAAGAGGGACTTTGTAAGCAAGTTAGAGGAACGTAATATAGTTTATCTCTCAGACCTGTGGAGATGGAATAAATTTATGTCCAAAGAAGACCTGGAACTCCTAATTGAACACCAGATGGATAATTTTGATTATATTAAGTTAAAAAGTTTCTGTACAAACAAAACAAATGCAGACAAGATTAGGAGGGAAGCATCAAATTGGGAAATCATCTTTACATTTAATGGTTCTGATAAAGGTCTCATTTCTAAAATATATAGAGAATTGTCTCACATATATAAGAATTCAAGCCACTCTTCAATAGATAAGTGGTCAAGGGATATGAACAGAGAATTTTCAGATGATGAAATTAAAACCATCTCTAGTCATATGAAAAGTTGCTCCAAATCACTATTGATCAGAGAAATGCAAATTAAGACAACTCTGAGGTACCACTACACACCTGTCTGATTGGCTAAAATGACAGGAAAAGATAACAATGAATGTTGGAGGGTATGTGGGAAAACTAGGACACTAATACATTGTTGGTGGAACTGTGAACGGATCCAACCATTCTGGAGAGCAATTTGGAGCTATGCTCAAAAAGTTGTCAAACTGTGCATATCCTTTGACCCAGCAGTGTTTCTACTGGGCCTATATCCCAAAGAGATCTTAGAGGAGGGAAAGGGACCCACATGTGCAAGAATGTGTGTGGCAGCCCTTTTTGTAGTGGCTAGAAACTGGAAAGTGAAGGGATGCCCATCAATTGGAGAGTGGCTGAATAAATTATGGTATATGAATGTTATGGAATATTATTGCTCTGTAAGAAATGACCAGCAGGACGATTTCAGAGAGGCCTGGAGGGACTTGCATGAACTGATGCTGAGTGAAACGAGCAGAATCAGGAGATCATCATACACAGCAACAACAGTATTACATGATCATCAATTCTGATGGACATGGCTCTCTGCAACAAAGAATTGTCTCAAACCAGTTCCAATTGTTCACTGAAGAAAACCATACACACCTAGAGAGAGGGAAATGAAATATGGACCAAAACGTAACATTTTCATGATCTCTATTGACATTTGCTTACATTGTGTTGCCTTTCTCTGATTCTTTTTTTTTTCTTGTAGATAGGATTTTTCTTGCATAACTTCTCAAGCATTTCAACATTATTAACATGTAGTGGACTTCCTGCCATCTAGGGGAGGGGAGGGGACTGGGGGTAAAATTTGTAATGGAAAGCTTTGTAAAGATCAATGTTGGGGAACTACCCATACATATGTTATACAAATAAAAAGCTTTAATAAAAAAAATCAAATTGTTCTGATTTGGCATGAATTGTCAGTATGGTTACACTATCCACCATGGGCACAAGGAACAGAATATCCTTTGTTATTGTAGTTCAGTTCAATTCATTCATTTCTGAGTTTTTGTAATGCCATGGACTATAGCATGCCAGAGCCTTCTATCTTCTACCAACTCTTTACTTCTGTCCCAGTTCATGTTCATTGTCCCTATTGTATTATCTATCCAATTCACCTTCTGCTGTCCCCTTTTTCCTATTACTTTCAAATTTTCCCAATACCAGGGTCTTTTCTGCTGAGTCCCGTCTTCTCATTAAGTGACCAAGGTATTTAGGTTTCAGCTTTAATATTTGACCTTCCAGAGAAAAGGCTGAATTAATTTCTTTAAATAATTACTTATTTGACCTCCTTGCTGTCTGAGGAACTCTCAATAGTCTTCAGAAATATATTTTGAAAGCATCAGTTCTACAGTGTTCAGCTTCCCTTATAGTCCTATACCCATAGTATACATTACTACTGTAAAAAACATAATTTTTACTATTTGGACCTTTGTTGGTAAGGTGATATCTTTGCTTTTTAGCATGCTGTCCAAATTTGTCATAAGACTTCTTCTAAGGATCAAGTGTCTTTCAATTTATTTATAATTTTTAATTACCTAGCTACAATCTTCAACTGAGTAGTGTGGATATGTACATGGATATGTGTGTATACACATACATATCTATATCTATCTATCTATCTATCTATCTATCTATCTATCTATCTATCTATACAAAATCCTTCCATTTCAGAATGCCCTAGTATTTACTTTAATAGCTATGCTTCTTTTTTTAGTTGTCAACAAACACTTATTTTTTATTATGTTTCAGACATTGTCCTAAGTAATAGAAATATAAAAAAGCAAAAAGATAGTCCTTACTCTTAAAAATCTTGTTCTTTTTTCTAATTTATTTATTTTTAATATTCTTTATATTCTAATAAATCATTTCCTTTCTCCACCCATTGAGGAATCAAGAAATAATTGTACATGTTAAAAATCATGCAAAGTATATTTCCTATTAACCATATTGCCAAAAAAGCAAGGAAATTAAGTTTTAAAAATACTACTTCAATTTATTTTTTATGATTTACAAATTGATTTATTATTAAATAATAGCTTTTTATTTTTCAAAATACATGAAAAGATAGTTTTCAACATTTACTCTTGCAAAACCTTGTGTTCCAAATTCTTTTCTCTCTCTCCCTCCCTACCCCCATCTTTAGACAGCAAGTACTCCAATATAGGTTAAACACAGCAATTCTTCTAAACATATATCCACATTTATAATACTACACAAGAAAAATCCTATCAAAAAGGAAAAAATGAGAAGAAAAAAACAAGCAAACAACAACAACAAAAAGGTGAAAATACTATGTTGTGATCCACATTCAGTGCCCATAGTCCTCTCTCTGAATGCAGATGGCATCACAAGGCTATTGGAATTGCCCTGAATCACTTCATTTTTGAAAAGAGCCAAGTCCATCACAGTTGATCAACACATCATTTTGTTCCTACATACAATGTTCTCTTGATTCTACTCACTTCATTTAGCATCAGTTCATGTAAATCTCTCCAGACCTTTCTGAAATCAGCCCACTAATCATTTCTAATTGAACAATAATATTCCATTACATTATACCATAATTTATTCAGCATTCTCCAGCTGATGGGCATCCATTCAGTTTTTAGTTCCTTACTACTACAAAAAAAAAATAAAAGTTGCTGCAAACATTTTTGCACATGTAGGTCCTTTTCCCTTTTTTATGATCTTTTTCAGATACAGACCCAGTAGAGACCCTGATGGACTAAAGGATATGCAGTTTTATAGTCCTTTAGGCATAGTTCTAAATTGCTCTCCAGAATGATTGGATCAGTTCACAACTTTATCAATAATGTATTAGTGTCCCAGTTTTCCCACATTCCCTCTAAAATTTATCATTTTATTTTCCTGTCATCTTAGGCAATCTGAGAGTTATAAAGTGATACCTCAGAGTTGTGTAAATTTGCATTTTTCTAATCAATATTGATTTAGAGCATTTTTTCATTTCACTAGTAATTAGCCTTGCTTCTTAATATTCAAAACCAGTGTTTAATCGCTGGCTACTAAACAACTATGCTCCTGATTCAATCACCAAATGATATTTTAAGTTCAATCAACATGAGAACACCCACTAGTGCCATCAGTGGCCTTTGGTGTAACCTGTATTTTTCACACTTTTCCAAAACCAAGGAATAAGCAGCAATGGCTTTCTGTCTCAATCTTGCCTGTCTGCCTTCAATACCAAATTTACCGGAGAAAATCAGCATTTGATTTGATCTTTTTTAAAGAACTTGATCAAATGCTTCTCTATTTGTGAATATTCTCATTTCATCAAGCTAGAGCAGAAAGGGACATCAAAAGCTATGTAGTACAACCCCCTAACTTTATGGAAGTGAGAACTGAGGCTTGGGAAAAATTAGTGATTTTCTAAAGCATTCAAAGAAGTATTTGACTCCAGACACAGACTTCTTTCCATTCTACTAACCTTTTGAGACCTGCAAGGAGTTTCCACACCAAGAGTATATCAAGGAAATAACAGATTCTTGACTGATTGAAAAAAAAAAGTCAAGAGAGGTTATTATTTGACTCAAAATAATACAGATAACAGTATGATTACAAAATAGTAGAATGACTAGCAGGAGGTGGTGCCCTCAACAGAAATAGGTTTTAAAGGGAAAGTTAATGAGTTCTATTTGGACATGTTGATTTTTAGATGCCATTGAGATATTTAAGAAAAGTTATCTAAGAGAGAGATTAAGGCATCATAGGCATAGACAAAATAATTGAACTATTGGAACTGATGACCCTACTAAATGACAAGATGTAGAAAGAGAAATGAAAAGCATCTAAGGAAAAACCATAGAGAAGATTGCTGTTTACAGATGGGGCAGCTAGACAGCACCTGGAGATAATTGCATTTGGAAAAAAAACAAAACTTTGGGATGATTGTTATTTAGTTGTTTTAGTCATGTCTGACTCTTCATGACTCCTTTTGAGATTTTCTTGGCAAAGATACTGGAGTGATTTCCCATTTCATTGTCCAGCTCATTTTACAGATGCAGAAACTGAGGCAAACAAGATTAAATCATTGCTGAGGTTCCTATCTAGGCTGAATTTGTTTTCACAAAAATGAGTTTTCTTCACTCCAGGCCCATCAATCTATTTCATGTGCCACCTAGCTGTCCTAGTTTGAAAAAAAGAAGAATGAAATAAACCCTCAAGCTCTGTTGATTGAAGCAAGTAATTGTGAGGTTTGTTTCTGTTCATCATTGTAGACCATATGGAATGGAAATACATCTGGCTTCAGATCTCACAATTTGCAGTTCTGCAAATGGCAGGTGGGTAGACTTACAGATTCCATGAGAATAAGTGGTATGCACTTCTTTGTTGCATTACATTCCTCTGAAGAACTATTTCTTATCTGTCCTATTAAATAATCCCAGATGTAGCTGAATATCAACCTTTTTAAAAATTTCTTCTCTCTACAAATTACTATAAATATCAAGACTCCCCTTTAAACAAAAAATGTTTAATAAAGACTCACATCAGAACCCACAAAATTGAAGTGGGAAGAAACTAGGAAACTGAGAATCCATTCTGCTAAACGACTCAGCAAATTCTGACAATATGTCATTTTAAATTAATATTTTAAACTAAACTTGAAATTCTAAATGTTCAAGGTTATTCACATTGGGAAACTGTGACCTCAATTTCTTACAGAAAAAAATGTTTCCCAAAAGCCCACTGTCTTCATTAGTTCCTATTTAAGACTTTGTCTTTACAAATGTATTTATTATTAAAGCCATTCCATTTAGCATGCTCAGAGTTTTGTCTATCCTAGTTCTGGTCAGTCATATGGGAACTTGCTATGTGTGACTCAGTCCTTTGAGATGATGAAGAGACTTTATTGGCCACTGAGCAGAAAGAGCTAATGACTCAGTGGGTATTTTTTAAAAAGGCAATCTTTGCAAATAATTTCAAAATTTTTAATGTATTGGTAAATTATGTTGACATTTTTCTCTTTTTTAATGCTATTTGTTATATGTGATGACTTCAAAAAGGAAAGAAAGAGGAATACTGGTAATAATCATCATTTCCTATGTCATTGCTTTCATGGATTTAATATTCTACAAAAAATATTAATCATTCTAAAGGATGGAAATCAACTCTGAAACTCAAATTTCCTCAGTACTCCCAGTCTCTGAGGCACCTTCCACTGATTGGAGAAAGTGGAAAGAGTCTATCCTAGATCTTCCACCATTTAAAGGAAGAGAACATCCAGAGCATTCACTCTCATTATTTTCCATTCTGGCTGATGGGCTTCTCCCAACTGTTCTTTTCAGCTTCCTTTTATGTATTGTATTAGATTATGAGCTTCTTAATGCTTGGACCTTTTTTTTTGTATCCCTCCTACTTAACACATTACATAGTTGGTGAAGAACTAAGGTGAAATGTAAAAGATAAAGCAGTGTTAAAGACTGCTTTGTATTATGAGGAGGTCTAAGTATCAACCTTACAGCATATTGTAATAGTAGTTATAAGCTGTTACGGAATCTTGTTTTAAAATGCTCTGTCTTTTACATTTAGCATTTCTTTTGTGTGTAGGAAGAAGATACTTGTCTACCACCTGATTCATATTGCCCATCTACAAGTCCAAAGTATATGCTTTAAATAATTTTTTCCACAAGGTTAGAGTGCTTAACAACTCCTCCCCATTACAATTAAGAAATTGGGATTGGAATTGGGAATGAGCACAGTATGCTAGACCCTTTTGGTCCAGTAACAGTTCTTTAATCTTACATATTAAAAGCATATGAATGAAAGTTGCTCTGAAATTTCATATACACTTTAAAACTAAGAGAAATGGTCTTAGAAAATTAGCACAGGCTGTGATCCCCACATATAGTATGGAAGTGTTGTGACCTAAAAAGAGAGACAGAGACAGAGACAGAGACGTAGAGACAGAGAGGCAGAGACAGAGAGAGACAGAGACAGAGAGAGAAAGAGAGGGATGGAGGGAGACAGAGAGACAGAGAGGAGAAGATATCTTTAGCCTCTTTTATTCCACTGTTCTCTAAGGAAGACTAATTCCTCCCAAGAGAGGTAGCAGAAGTCTGAGGACAGAAGTTCGGTCTCTCTTTTCTCCTCAGACAAAGCACACTAGAGTTATCTCTATCTGTTCTTTCAAATATAATTAGTCTAGGGAATATGATTTTTCAGTTTAAGCTAAACTTCTGATTGCTGTTTCTTAAATGGGGTAGGGGGAGAGAAATTCAAACTTTTTATTCAAAGTTTAAATCCCTTCCCACCGAATACCAGTTCCACAATAAATACACAGAACAATTAACAAAGAAATTCATTTTTCCAAGTCAATAGCAAAACAGAAATCAGAGAAAATATACATATGAGGCTACATATCAGACAATACAGAGTTAAAGACTCTCCCACTGAGAATGAGGAAATCTAAGGTAGCAAGATGGGATTCAGGATATGATGAAGAAAGCTATTTTTTTTTCTTATATCAGCTTCTTCCTACAATCTTTTCTTTCAAAAAAACAGAAATGTGATAGTTATCTTTCATCTTGTCCTTGGAAGCTAGAAGCTCTTGAAGCAATTGCAGAGTCCAAAAAAAAACTTGACACTCAAAAAAGTGAAGACAAGGATGATATTAGAGTCCATTTCTTCTGTTCTTCCCAGCTTTACCCTGTCCCTCACATAGGCACCAAGTACTGAACTCTACCAATAAGCAGGAGTCTCATACCAATGAACTTTGGGACTCAGGATACAGAAACATGTCCAGTTAGTTGTTATGAAGCCAAAAATATTTAAATTATTCTTTCAAATACTTTCATTTGGGGAAGTAAATATAAATGCTCCAAAGCTTGCCTCATTTCTTTGTAGAATATCATGTTTATTGAATTGAATTATTGAATTGAATTTGTATCACTACATTTCAATACAGATTTTAATTTTTCATTTCTATCCTTTTTTACCAGAAAATATAGTTTTTTTAAGATGATGCATTATAAAGCAAACATTAAAAATTATCTTAATTTTATTTACATTTTAAATTCCACATTTTTTCCTTCCTTCTCCTTCCATCACACACTACAGAAGGTTACAATGTGACACAGATACATAAAGAGAGAGACACACAGCTGGAGACAGAGAGATAGAAGAAAAGAAAGAGATACAGATGGGGGAGAGAGACAGATAGACAGATACAGACAGATAAACAATGAGAGAGAGAAAGAGATTAATTGTACCTGATATATTCATTCTCCCTTCCCTACCCTGGGATTTATCAATGATGTACAGGCCTAGAAGTAATCCTCTTAGGATCAGGAAAGACAGCATTTCCAATTTGCCAGAAGCTTGGCTCACTGGAAAGAACAATGGCTCTTGATTTCCTCAGTTCATCTTGCTTCTGCATATATGGTTGGGCAAATCAGTTAACTTCCTTGAAAACTCACTTTCCTTAAATAAATAATAATAATTAAGAAGTTAAACTAGATGGTATCTGCTACATGTCCAAACTGTGGATCTATGATCCTTCCTGCTATATTAGAAGTCAAAGGTAAGAGGGAGAGAGAGGAAAAACTGGAGCTGGGAGTGGTGAATCCATCGAGAAAACTGGCCCAGTTTCTAGCCTGGAAAAAAAAAAACTAGATAAAAATGATTAAGGATGGGGAAAATGGTAAGGTCTTTTAGAAGGATAGGATGAGGGAGGGCAGTTAGGTGGCACAGTGGATAGAGCATGGGACCTTGAGTCAGAAAAACTGGAGTTCAAATTGGGCTTCAGATACTTACTAGCTGTATGACCCTGGACAATTCATGTTTGCCTCAGTTGCCTCATTTGTAAAATAAGCTGGAGGAGTAAATGGCAGATAACCAGTATATTAGCCAAGAAAACACCAAATGAGGTCACAAACAATCAGACATGAATGAAATAACTGAACAACGAATAATGAAGGGGGAAAAGGCTGGCACAGGTAAAAGAGAGTTCCTTCACACCATCACCCACCTCCAGTAAGGAAACAAAGACACTGCTCTTTGAAGGCAAGGGTGCTCCTCACTAAGCTGAAGGCCATTCTTTTATGGACTGATACATATTGGATTTGAGGTTTTTTAAGTGTTTTGGGAATAATATTATATAATTTAGTGTGTTTCTGAGGGACATTTCTCATTACTCATTGAACAGATTACCACGTGTCTTCATTGCCATTTGACTTGCTATAAATGTTAATCTTCAGAATGATGCTGTTCTCTAAACTGATAACTATATAAAATTTCTAGGAGAATATTCCTGTCAAAGATGTAATCTTTGGAAGAAGTTATGTTTTTGACCTCATTAAAAAAACTGGCAATTTTTCTAAATAATATCTGTATTTTAGGAGCAGCTAGATGGCACAGTAGATAGAGCACCTACCCTGAAGTCAGGAGAATTTGAATTAAAATCTGAATTCAGACACATAATACTTACTAGCTGTGTGACCCTAGGCAAGTCACTTAACCCCAATTTCCTCCCCCCAAAAGTCACATGTATATATATATACATACACACAAATACACATATGTATTCCTATTCAACTTTGAACTCAGTATTTTGTCAATGTTATTGCATATCCAAATGAATATATTAACAGACTGCAGGCTGTTCAGATAATTTAGCCAAAATGTGTTGCTCATGTTTTGTGATAGCAAAGAATAGAAAGCAAAATATATATCTTTCTCAAGTGGAACAAATTGTGTAACATGGATTAAAAGGAATATTTATGTACTGTAAGAAACAACAAATATGATAAATATAAACACAAAAAATTTAAATGAACTGATACAAAATGAAATAAGAAGAAACAAGAAGACAACATACACTATCGGTGTGTCAGTGAATATGAAAAGAACCATCATGTCAAAACAAATAAAAATGAATGTGGTAAAATTACAAATAGCAAACTTAGACCCAAGAGAAAAATGTGAGAAGACATTTAGCCCAACTCTTATAAATGTAGAGGGGGTGTTAGTAAACATGGAAAATTGAATATAATATCAACTGTTTTTTTATTGATTCATGTTTTTCCTCTCCTATTTCTTTCTTTTTAAAGATTATTATTATCAGGGATTATTTCAGTTTTGGAGGAAGGAAAGGAATACAGGGGTAATCCAAGCAATGGATGATGCATGATATTCACTTTTGTGAATTACTTTAAAATAAATTGAAGTAAAAAAAATGGGCTGTTATTATTTTATAATGGGGAAGTGATTTTAGCTTGCACTACTAATGAATGATTGAAATCAGAATTGTGACCTTCATTTCATTATTCCAGTACACTAAATATCTTAGAATTATAAGAACCAAGTTTTATTGAAGATTTTTTTTCATATACAAACAATACCTATAGCCATGCTATCTTAAAGAGTAATGTATCAAATAAATTTTCAAGGAATTTTAAAATTATTTTGCTATTGTGATGTCATTGTGATGGAATTATATTTTTTCCAGATCCTAAATATTCCATTAATTGGATATTCCCAGCCATAGATTCTGTTTACCATTGCAAGACCATTCCATCTAGCTTATCTGATACTTAATTGTTACCATTGTAATGTCGATGCTGTATAACTGCTCTGTAATCTTTTACCAATGTAATGGAATAATAATGGCATTATAATGGGCTCCCCATAATTCCTTTTTACTATTATAATGCTGACATAATGGCATTGTAAGGGGGTCTCCAGAAACAGGAGTTGAAATCATTTTGCCACCCTCCTGACAGTGCAATGAGTCCCCATGGAGTTGGTGTGAAGTTGTTTTGCTTCTATAATGGCATTATTAATGCAGTCTCCATAGACATGCAGGGAAATTGTTTGACCATCATAATGTGGTCTTCATGGCCTTACAATAAAGTAGCTTAGTAGTGTAATGTGGTTTCCATTAACTTGTGCTAAAATCATTTCCCTATCATAATGGGCTTATAATAGGGTATCCATGGACATGGGCTACTATGATTTGGTTCTCTTGATGGCATCAGAGTAGCACTGTTGTAAAGATAGGTAAAATAAAGAATATGCTAAATGGCTGTATCATAAGCAGATGTTGTAAGTAATGGACATCTACTTTTCACACTTAAATATTGTGTGGTTTTTCTTTTAGGAACACTGTGCTAACCACAATATGTTCTACAAACCATTTCTTTGTTCCTAAAAAAGGAAAATCCAGCCAATGAATATCTCACTCTTTATTCTGATTTTTTTAATCTTATTGTTTTTCTTTCTTTTTTTACCTTTCCATTTTCTAATATATGTGTATATAATATGTACATTTAGACAGAAAAAGACAGAGAGATTGAGATACACAGAGACAGGCAGGGACACACCCAGACAGAAATAGGCAGATAGAAGATGTAGAAAGAAATACAAAGAAAGAAAAGATAGATTAAATAGATAGATAGATAGATAGAAGTTATTTAACTGGTTGAAGAACTCTGGGTGACAAAGTTCTTTTAATCAGTTGCATATCATCAATTGATATGCAACTTGTAATTAAAGAGTTGTCTGTATCATGGCTCAAGGGTACAAAGCCATCATGTACATGTATCAGAAGTGAAACTTCAACTCAAATCTGTATGTGTCAAAGGCTACTTCCTTCATCTTCCCCTTGATGATAACAGTAATCTTAGAAGATAGTCTCTGAAATGGCTGAGATCCAAGAATCAAATCAAAAAGCATTCCATTGGGGATAGTCCCATTAACTCAGCCAAAAATGTATTGCCAAAGAAGCTATAAACAAATAAATGGCTTTGTCATAAGCATTTGTTGGTAAAACTGTCAAGATTTCTATTGTCAATTCAAGAACAGTCCATCATCATTAGACATTTCAGAAAGCTTATCTTGAAGGGACATGGACTTGGTGAACAATGCATATTACTTCAGAAAAACAAAAGTGATAGAAACAGTCTAACTCATTCTTGTACACTGAAAATTTAATGTCTACTAAATATCTGGTTAGAAATGACAAAGTCAAATCAAGAATTGTAGATTAGAGACTCACTATTTTTCATAGGCTAACAGAAAATATATCCCTGTACTAGAGATACAATGCTGAAAATATCTTGAAGAACTTAAACATCATGAAGAACATGCTGTAGCCCAAGACTATCAAGACATAACATTGATTTGTAAAACTTAAGAATAATGTGTTCTAAACAATCACTGTACCAATATTAATTTAATCTATAGTTTTTATCAGTAATGGATTTAAGCATTAGTTTCTAAGTGCATGGAGTAAAAAGCAATATGTATATACATACATATATATATATGTAGTTATCTGAAGTACATATCATTTCTGTTTTTGTATTACTTGATGCTGCATCATAATTGTTTTCAGTGAGTTAACAGAGGAGTTTGCATCTAAAATTCTGATGAAATAAAAATTTTATGCATCTGTAAATTGGTTATTACATATTAAACCTAAAAGTAATAATAGGCAACAGCAGAATAGGGCAATGGTAGTATGGATGTTGTGAAAAGTAAAATGTTTTATGTCCTGAATTCATAGCAGTAACTCTGATGGCCTGGCAGAAAATTTTGACAAATTGGCCGTTGATAAAAGCATTGATTGCTCTCTCAGCCCTTGTTAGTCTCTTGTAATTGAACCAAAGAAATAGATGGGGTTACTATGAATTGCAGACTGACTACTCCAAACAGCTTTGGTGATTAGCATGCTGTGAAGGATTGTAACAAAATACCAAGATAATCCAGAAAAAAAATCAGAAACAATGTCAATGCCAAAATAGATTTTGAAAGGAGATGGACATACTTAGAAAAGAATTTCCTTTTTAAAGTAATGTCAGGAACATAATTAGCAGACAAATTTTATCAAAATAGAACAATTAACAAATTGGTATTTGCAATCATATACTTCTCCACATTTGATGTCTTTGTATCTCTTCTTCATCTATACCTTATTCATGTAGCATAATTACTATTTTTTAAACTTTTCCTAAATAGTTTTTCTTTTTAGAGTCAGGTCATACTCAGCTCTGCCTCAATATTTCTTTTGAATTACTTAATTCCTGATGTCAATCTTAGTTATCATTTGCATTTCCACATAGAAAACAACTAATTTGTCTGTTAAATCTCTTGAAATTAGTCTTTCATGTTGATGTTTATGTTATTTTCCTTAAGTTCAGGTTGAAGTAAAATCCTGAAAACCTGTGAGTTCATTAAATATCCACATTTTTTGTTCAACATTATGATTAGTTTTGCTGGTTTTGATATTTTTGGCCAAAAACTTAATTCTTTTTATTGATGATATATAATATTTCAGGATCTGAAGTTTTCTTAATAGCTGCTGATAAAACTTGTACAATTCTAATTGTATTTCCAGCATATTTGAATTATTCCCTTTATATTTCTTGTAAAACTTTCTTTTTGATCTTGGGGAGGTTTCAAAATTTAACAATAATGCTCCTTTGTGTTTCCTCTTTGAGGTGGTGATTGGTGATTTTTTCTATTTTTACTTTTCCCTATCACTTTACGAAAATTTTCTTTGATTATTTTTTGCATTATTGTTGCATCTCTCTGAACTTTTCCTCTAGGAATTTCCTTGCTATACTACTTGGTGCATATATGTTTAGTATCGATATTGCTTCATTGTCTATGGTACCCTTTAAGAAGATATAATTTGCTTCTTTATCTCTTTTAATTTGATCTACCTTTGCTTTTACTTGGTCTGAGATCAGGATTGCTATCCCTGCTTTTTTTTGTTCACCTGAAGCATAATAGATTCTGTTCCAGCCTTTTACCTTCACCCTGTATGTATCTCTATGTTTTAGATGTGTTTCTTGTATACAACATATTGTTGGATTCTGGTTTTTAATCCAGTCTGCTATCCGCTTCCGCTTTATGGGAGAGTTCATTCCATTCATATTCACAGTTAAAATAACTAATTCTGTAGTTCCTGCCATCTTATTTACCCTAGCTTATGCTTTTCTCTTTCTTATCCCCTTTCCCTCCTCCCTACTATTTTGCTTTTGATAACCACTTCTCTCAAACAATCCTTCCCCTTTAGAGCCTCGCCCCCTTTTTCCCCCTTTCCCTCCTGTTTCCTTATAAGTACGTCTATTCTTCCCTCAGAGCCAAATCTGATGAGATGGAGATTAATCCAAATCTCATTCCCCTCCCTTTTTTCCCCTCAATCATTATAGGTTTTCTTTGCCTCTACATGTGATGTAATTTCCCTTATTTTACCTCCTTTTCCTCTTCTTCCAGTGGTATCCCTTTTCTACCTCTAATTTCTTTTTCAGTTTATCATATCATAATAATCATAAAATCACAATAATCATATCATAATAATCATAAAATCACAATAACCATATCATAATAATCATAATGTAATAATAGATTCATAAAATCAAGTCTCATTCTTTAAGTATCTATAACATAAATATAGTTCTCAAGAGTTATTTTTTTCCCTTGTTACCTTTTTATGTTTCTCTTGTGTTCTGTGTTTGTAGATCAAATTTTTTGTTCAGTTCTGGTCTTTTCAGTAGAAATAAGTGAAATTCTCCTATATCATTGAATGACCATCTTCTTCCCTGGAAGATAATGCTCATTCTAGCTGGGTAACTTATTCTTGGCTGTAATCCAAGTTCCTTTGCCCTTCAGAATATCTGATTCCAGGCCCTTCAATCCTTCAAAGTAGAAGCTGCTAGGTCCTGTGTGATCCTAATTGTGGCTCCCCGATATTTAAATTGTTTCTTTCTGGCTTCTCGTAATATCTTTTCCTTGGTATGATCGTTCTGGAATTTAGCCAGGATATTTCTGGGGAACTTAATTTTTGGGTTTCTTTCAGGAGGTGATCAGTGGATTGTTTCAATAAGTATTTTGCCTTCTGGGTCTAAAATATCAGGGCAGTTTTCCTTTATGATTTCCTGGAAGATAGTGTCTAGGTACTTTTTTTCATCATGGCTTTCAGGAAGCCCTATAATCCTTAGATTGTCTCTCCTAGATCTATTTTCCAGGTCAGTTGTTTTTCCTAGGAGATATTTCATGTTTTTCTCTATCTTTTCATGTTTTTGTTTTTGTTTGACTGATTCTTGAAGTCTTGATGAGTCATTCATTTCCAGTTGTTCGATTCTAATTTTTAATGTCTTATTTTCTTCAGTTACTGTTTTTAGTTCCTTTTGTAATTGACCAATTACAATTTTTTCTTCATTGCATTCTTTTTCCATTTATTCTATTTTATTTTGCAGTGATCTCATTTCGTTTCCCTATGTTTCTTCTAACTCTCTTTTTTTAGATTCTTTATGCAATCTTCAAAGAAAGACTTGTGACATGGAGACCAATTTATGTCTTTCTTTGGGACTTTTTCTGGAGTTGCTTTAGGGACCTCAGGATTTGAGGTCTGTTCTTCCCTCTCTCCATAAAAGTTGTCTATGGTGAGAGCTCTTTTTGGTTTTTTATTCACTTTTTTTAAAGGTGTGAGGTCTGTTTAAGGCAAAGGTGGGACAGCTGCTTTAATTTGCCCTGGGGCAGTTCTGCTGATTGAGTTATTTCAGGAACTGGGCAGTTCTGCTGATTGAATTATTTCAGATGCTGGGCAGATTTCTTGCATTATTGTATCTAGGTTATTTTTGAGGGGTCATAATTTTCAAGTAGTCCAATTATTCTTATGTTTTTACTTTTTCAGATCTGTTCTTTTTTCTTATAAGATGTTTCAGCTTCTCTTCCACTTTTTCATTCTTTATTTGACCAATTCTAATTTTTAAAGAATTATTTTCTTCTTGGAGAGTGGCTGAATAAATTATGGTATATGAATGTTATGGAATATTATTGCTCTGTAAGAAACGACCAGCAGGACGATTTCAGAGAGGCCTGGAGAGACTTGCATGAACTGATGCTGAGTGAAACGAGCAGAACCAGGAGATCATCATACACAGCAACAACAGTATTACATGATGATCAATTCTAATGGACATGGCTCTCTGCAACAAAGAATTGTCTCAAACCAGTTCCAGTTGTTCACTGAAGAAAACCATATACACCCAGAGAGAGGGAAATGAAATATGGACCACAACGTAACATTTTCATGATCTCTATTGACATTTGTTTGCAATGTGTTGCCTTTCTTGGATTCTTTTTTTTTTTCTTGTAGATAGGATTTTTCTTGCATAACTTCTCAAGCATTTCAACATTATTAGCATATAGTGGACTTCCTGCCATCTAGGGGAGGGGAGGGGACTGGGGGTAAAATGTGTAATGGAAAGCTTTGTAAAGATCAATGTTGAGGAACTACCCATACATATGTTATACAAATAAAAAGCTTTAATAAAAAAAAAGAATTATTTTCTTCTTTGACACTCTGGATATTCTCTTATAATTGACTGATTTTCTTTTCATAGTCCTTTTATTTTTCTTGGATGGTTCTTATTTTTATTTTTATTTTTCATTTTTTTAGTTTTCCTTCAATCTCTCTTATTTAATTTTTAGTCTTTTTTGAGTTCTATAAATCCTTTCTGGACATTAAATAGCCATTTAATGTTACTTTTGGATTAGGAGAGGCTTTTTTAAATTCAATTATCTCCTTTGAAGATGAACACTGTTTTTCACAATTCCCATAGTAAATTTCTATGGTTGGGTTCTTTCTCCTTTGCCTCTTCATTTTTTTTTTGCTGAGGCAATAGGGGTTAAGTGATTTGCCCAGGGTCACACAGCTAGAAAGTGTTAAGTGTCTGAGACCAGATTTGAACTCAGATCCTCCTGACTTCAGGGCTGGTACTCTATCCACTTTACCATCTAGCTACCCCTGCCTATTCATTTTATAATGAGAACTTATTAGTGTAAGCAATTCCAATTCTGGGGTGTGTGCATGTGGAGGGAAAATGATGTCTCTTGCTTCACTTCAACTCTCCCCTCTGACCTGAAACCTCAAACCAAAAACTCCATCCTTCTGCAATGTCCTCAGTCAGCAGTGTCCATTCCTACTGCTTCTGTATTCATTTGTGTGCTGGTTTCTTTTCACCCAAGGCTGAGTCTCAGCAGTACAGCTGGGCCTGGCTTTACTTATCAGCAGGGATTCTATCAATCTTCCCAGACTCAGACTCTCAATTCTCCAGGCTGCTTAGGAGGTGAAAGTTCCGGTAGTTCAGATTGATGCTCCCTCCAAGTCCAACTAGCCCCAGGACTCCTGCTTGCTGTTTCTGTGGAACTAATCTAGAGGCACTCATACTGGTTAAACCTTGTTCCTGAGGTCTGTCTTCCATCTTCTCAGATTGTCCCAGGAGGACCCCTGTTCTGCCCCAAGTCTTATTTTTCAATGGTCTGTGTTCACCCTGAGGCACAATTTTGTTTTGTTAATGAGGAAAGTCTAGCTGACTATTCCATCTTCCCAGAATCATCCTCCTATACCAGTCTTTTAAAAGAGACTTTATTGGTATCTAAGTATTGCTTTGATTCTTTTTGTACCTTTCCCTCTCTCATTGTCATCCTTTATAACAAAAAAATTCTTTTTAAAATAAGAGAATAAAAGAACAAATTGTGCAAAATTGATCAATATATTGTAAAAACATATAATTGGCAATATTTTGCATCTCTGTGAAGGTAAAGATGAAGATAAAATTATCTGGCTGGTATGCACAATAAAACAATTGAATGTTTTGGTAATAAAATAAAGAAAACAATGAGACAATATATACAAAATTATCGACAAAATAAAAACAAATAAAAATTATTAATTTCCTTAATCATCAATCAAAAAGAAAATGTCAAAAAGTTTAAATGATAGAAGGAGTCAAAGCAGAAAGACCACTCCACCATCCCCACCAAAAACAAATAAACAACATTAAAATTCCACTACAGAGAACTTAGAAGCAATGAAATTAGAGGAGAGAGAAAAACAATTCTAAATAAGGAAAATGCAGAAAATTGCGGTCATTTATATGATTGCAAAAAGTCCACTATAATGAAAAGGCAAGTTGGTTTAAATGAGAGATGGAAGTCTTGTACAATTTCAATAAAATTGTGAGAGAACAAAATGTCAAAGGAGGTGACTAAAATTCTAATTACTCTACAAAATGGAAAACAGCAGGGCTAATAAGATCAATAATTATTTGCTCAAATGCTTCACAGTGGCACTTCAATTACTATCAAAACACTCTACTAGATTACTCTTAGACATAGACTTGATATGAAAAAGGTGTCTTAAATCTATTAAAAAGATGAGAATAAGTTACTTCAAAGTATCAAAATATTTAAATTACCTATATTGATTATTACAAATCCTTTGAATCCGTTCCTTATCCATGGCTTATTCATGCAAAAATATAAATATAATATATGAAAAACAGACTCTTGTACAGGGAGAATACTAGAGTTTTTGATGTCCATCTGGATGATAATAATAATAATAAGCATGATAATATTAATAACTATGAATATAAAATATATTTTTCAAAGAAAGTGATTAATTCCTTTGTCTATTTGTTAATCTAACTACCTTTAAATCCATTAACATCCAAAGAACTAAGTATGACTTCTATTTTAGCAAGAGTGAAACAAATGCTTCCTATAAATTACTTAATAAAAATGGACAAAATCACTACCAGCAATGCAATTACAGAACAATTAAGTTTAAGGAGCCATGAACTGATGATGTGTAGATTATGCTCTTTTGTATTCCCCTCTTTGATCACAGTTGTGCCAAAGATGTTTCAATGATCCTGGAGAAGCTGAAGGACGATTAAGCACACTAAATAAAGAACTTCCAAATACAAACCCATATATACATGAGTTCAAATGGGGCCTCAGACATTTAACTAGCTGTGTGACCTTCATTTAACTATTTGCCTCAATTTCCTCATCTGTAAAATGTGCTGGAGAAACAAATGGCAAACCAATAGATTATCTTTGCCAAGAAAATCCCAAATGGGGTCATCAAGAGTTGGGCATGACCAAGAAATGGCTGAACAACAACAGAAACTGAATTTACATCCTAAAGTGTATATCAGTTATAAAAACTTTATTTTATCCACCTGTACAGTAGTCCATGAACATTTTAAGATGTAAAAGTGGAGTATCAACTTATCTCAGGACTATTTCTGTACGAGTAGCATTAAACAAAATTGGAATTTTTTTTAACAGTGATAAGAATGGCAATGACAAGAAAGGGCACTTGCTTATAAAAAAGAAACTTTATGATGGCATTTCAGGACCAGATCATAGCCACCAAATATGACAGAAAGTTTATACTTAAAAAGCCTGGACTTGTTAACCAGTGTAGATTATGCAAGGAAATGGTAGAAACTGTAACATACCATTGCTGGCTGTAAAAATTCAATATATACTGAATAGTTAATAAGATATTACTTATTAGCTAGAATTACACATCTGAAGTTTGATATCTTTTGAAAAATAGCAAGGACTCTAATGTGGCTGGAGTTTAGAATATGTGGAGGATAGTAAGCTTTAAGGAGGTAGTAAGGAGACAGTTGTAAAGAACTTTAAAAATTAAATGATTTTACATTGTGATCCTAGAGGAAGAGGTAACTACTTAAATTATTTTTATAGGGAGGTGGTATAGCCAAACTTGAGCTTTTTTTTTAATTAAAGCTTTTTATTTGTATAACATATGTATGGGTAGTTCCCCAGCATTGATCTTTACGAAGCTTTCCATTACAAATTTTACCCCCAGTCCCTTCCCCTCCCCTAGATGGCAGGAAGTCCACTACATGTTAATAATGTTGAAATACTTGACAAGTTGTGCAAGAAAAATCCTATCTACAAGAAAAAAAAAGAAAATCAGAGAAAGGCAACACAATGCAAGCAAACCTCAGTAGAGAGCATGAAAATGTTATGTTGTGGTCCATATTTCATATCCCTCTTCCTGGGTGTATATGGTCTTCTTCAGTGAACAATTAGAACTGGTTTGAGACAATTCTTTGTTGCAGAGAGCCATGTCCATAAGAATTGATCATCATGTAATATTGTTGTTGCTGTGTATAATAATCTCCTGGTTCTGCTTGTTTCCTTCAGCATCAATTCATGCAAGTCTCTCCAGGCCTCTCTGAAATTGTCCTGCTGGTCGTTTCTTACAGAGCAATAATATTCCATAACATTCATATACCATAATTTATTCAGCCACTCTCCAATTGATGGGCATCTCTTCACTTTCCAGTTTCTAGCCACTACAAAAAGGGCTGCCACAAACATTCTTGCACATGTGGGTCCCTTTCCCTCCTTTAAGATCTCTTTGGGATATAGGCCCAGTAGAAACACTGCTGGGTCAAAGGGTATGCACAGTTTGATAACTTTTTGAGCATGGCTCCAAATTGCTCTCCAGAATGGTTGGATCCGTTCACAGTTCCACCAACAATGTATTAGTGTCCCAGTTTTCCCACATCCCCTCCAACATTCATTGTTATCTTTTCCTGTCATCTTAGCCAATCTGACAGTGTGTAGTGATACCTCAGAGTTGTCTTAATTTGCATTTCTCTGATCAATAGTGATTTGGAGCAACTTTTCATATGACTAGAGATGGTTTTAATTTCATCATCTGAAAATTGTCTGTTCATATCCCTTGATCACTTATCTATTGAAGAGTAGCTTGAATTCTTATATATATGAGACAATTCTCTATATATTTTAGAAATGAGGCCTTTATCAGAACCATTAAATGTAAAGATGATTTCCCAATTTGATGCTTCCCTCTTAATCTTGTCTGCATTTGTTTTGTTTGTACAGAAACTTTTTAACTTAATATAATCAAAATTGTCTATCTGGTGTTCAATTAGGAGTTCCAGATCTTCTTTGGACACAAATTTATTCCATCTCCACAGGTCTGAGAGATAAACTATATTACGTTCCTCTAACTTGCTTACAAAGTCTCTCTTTATATCTAGATCATGAACCCATTTAGATCTTATCTTGGTATGTGGTGTTAGGTATGGGTCAAGCCCCTAATTTCTTCCACACTAGTTTCCAATTTTCCCAGCAGTTTTTGCTGAATAGTGAGTACTTATCCCAAAAGCTGGGGTCTTTGGGTTTATCAAACACTAAATTGTTAAGGTTATTGCCTAGATTGTCCTGATAACCAATCCTGTGCCACTGATTGACTGCTCTATTTCTTAGCCAGTACCAAACGGTTTTGATGACCGCTGCTTTATAATATAGTTTTAGATCTGGTACAGCAAGGCCACCTTCATCTGCCTTTTTTTTCATTAATCCCCTTGAAATCCTTGACCTTTTGTTCTTCCAAATGAACTTTGCTACTATTTTTTCTATATCTGTAAAATAATTTCTTGGGAGTTTGATTTGTATGGCACTAAGTAGATTAGTTTGGGTAGTATTGTCATTTTTATTATGTTCGCTCTGCCTACCCATGAGCATTTAATATTTTTCCAATTGATTAGGTCTGATTTTATTTGTGTGGAAAGTGTTTTGTAGTTTAGTTCATATAGTTCCTGACTTTTCCTTGGCAGATAGATTCCCAAATATTTTATTGTATCATCTGTTATTTGAAATGAAATTTCTTTTGGTATCTCTTGCTGCTGAACTTTGTTGGTAATATATAAAAATGCTGATGATATTTGTGGATTAATTTTGAATCCTGCCACTTTGCTAAAGTTGTGAATTGTTTCTAGTAATTTTTTAGTTGAGTCTCTAGGGTTCTCTAAGTATACCATCATGTCATCTGCAAAGAGTGATAATCAGACTTGAGCTTTTAAGAAGCTTAAATTTTATAGCTGAATAAAGAATGGAACAACAGTATGGGGAAAAGTCTTGGGTGAGGAGGACCAATCAGAAGACTATTGCAATACTAATGAGAACTTACACCAGAGTCCAACAAAATCAGAGGAGAGAAGGGGAGTATTATGAATATAGAATCAACAGGCCTATGTATCATATTGACTATGGGGTGGGGGAAAGTTACAGAGAATAAGGAGTCAAGGTTAACACCAAGAATTGTTGCCAGAGCAACAGAATAAAAGATGGTGTCTTTGATCTTAATGTGAAAGTTAGGGAGAGGAGAGATCATATTGTTTACAAATGTGATTATATAAAGATGTTCTTGGTGTGTTTCCAGAAAATGATTTTACATCCTAATACTTTTATTCAATTACAAAAGGTAATCATTTTATCCAGATATGCAACAGAAAACAAAACACCACACATGCAAGATTATAAAACAACAACAGCATAATGATTTGTTATGAAATTGTGGTCTTATCTTCAGTATAGCTATACAAACCCCTTTAATGATTACAACTCAACACTTATCCTCTCTGTTCCCTCACACTACTGATCTACCATGGCCATAGCAAGACTTTGACCTTTATTTAAGCAATGTTGTTTAAATGTTGTTTAATGTTTCTAAATTTTATTTTCAAAAAGATGTGAATATGATAAAAATAGTAACAATAATAATAATTCATAGATATACAATGTCCCATGGTTACAAAGCCCTTTAAACCTATTTTCTTTTATTATCTTCACATTTGCCCTGATGTAAATATTGCTTTATTATAATTTTCTTATCAATGCTAAAAGTGTTGGATAGACATAGAGATAAAAAGGCTTTGCTCAAAATCCTGTTACTTATAATTTGCAGAGCCAACATTTAAATTGATCCTGAATCCAATGTCCTTTCTGTTTTTAGAAAAAAAATAACAAAAAAATTTAAAAACTCATTTGATAACACAGTTTTGATCTTAACTAATTATGATACAGTAAAAATAATTTCATTTTCCTAATTAATTCTTAATTAAAATGCAATGAAATGCATTGCAAAATGGTTATTTCTTATAATAGTTCACATTTCTTTAACACTTAACATTCATTATCCAATTTGCCTCTCGTAACAATGTCACAAAGTAAAAGATTCATTAATATCAGTTTTGTAGTGGAAGAAACAGGCTTACTGAGGTAGGGGTTCCATCCAATTCTTTTATGGATTTATTCTTGAACCTTAATGACCATTGAATTATAAAACCCTATAGCCATCCTGTGTACTTAAGCATACTGCATTATTGGTAACTATCCAAAGAAAAATGTTATTGTGGTTTCAGTTATGTAAGAAATTTTTACTTATACAAAAGTAATATAGAAATAAATAGAGAATAGATTGCAGTGATCACATTAATGTGTGTGCCTTCTTCAATAATTAAGACCGGGGATCCAAGATGACAGAGTAAACCCAGGAAACTCCTTGAACTCTCCCAGGTTTCTTCAAAAACAACATGAAACCAAGCCTCTGAACACAATCTAATATAATGAAACCCCACACTAGCTCAAGATACATTGGAAAAACTTCAAAAAAATCAGTCTTACTGGGGTAAAAAGAATGTGCAATCCAGCTCAAACAGACTCTGGGAAAACTGGGCTGGTAAGAGGGTCTTAAATGCAGAAAATCTGCAATTGAAACTCTTAGTCCTGGCTCATTGGATGAGCAGATCAATGGGGCAGCTTCTGTTTCCAGTTCCCAATTCTGGGAAGCCAGACTGTTTCCTGAAAAGAGCAGGCAAAGATACTCCCTGCAAACACAAGGGGACCCTTTGCTCAAAGCCAAGACTCAGAGCTGCACAGGAAGCTTGGGACAAGGTCTCCTTGATTCCAGGAATAGAGCTTGATCATAACAGTAAAAAATGAGGAAATACCAAGAGAAAAGGAAAAAAATGAATAAGAAACATAAAAGAAACGACCACAGAAAGCTACTATGGTGACAGAGAAGACCCCCCCCCAAAAAAAAAAAAAGAAAACAACTCAGAAGAGATCAAAATGTCCACAGAGGAAATCTCAATTGGTTTCGAGCCTACAGAGGTTTCTTGGAAGTGGTCATAGAAGATTTTACAAGGAAAATAAAAGAGGTAGAAAAATATGATAAAAGAAAGGAGAGGTATATAAGAGACAGTCAACAGCTTGAAAAAGGAAGGAAAAAAATTGACTGAAGAAATCAAGTCCTAAAAAATGTAATTGGTCAAATGCAAACAAAAATCTATTGAACAATACCTTCAGAAGTAGAAATAACCAAATGGAAAAAGAGATACAAAAGCTACCTGAAGAAAATGACATATCAAAAGTTTCAATGAAGCAAAAGAAAGATAATGACTCTATGAAATAGCAAGAATCAGCCAAACAAAGGAAATAATAAAAAATGAAAAAAATGGAAGAAAATGTGAAATACCTCATTGGAAAAATAGCCGACTTGGAAAATAGATTGAGAAGAGACAATTTTAAAATTATTGGTCTGCCTGAAAGTTATAACAAAAAAAATCCTAGGTAGCTTCTTCAATAGATCATCAAGGAAAAGTATCCTGATATTCTAGAAATAAAGGGGGAAATACTCAATGAAAAAAATCCACTGATCACCTTCAGAAAGATATATCACAAGGAAAACCTCAAGGGACATCTTTGCAAAACTCCAGGACTACTGGAAGCTGCCAGAGAAAAACAAAAATAAACAACAACAACAACAACAACAAAACAATTCAAATATCAAGGAGCAGCAGTCAGGATTATCCAGGGTCTGGCAGCTTCTACAATAAAGGGTTGGAGAACCTAGAATACCATATTCTGGAAGGCAAAGGACCTGGGACTGCCACCAAGAATTAATTACCCAGGAAGACTCAGCATCATCTTTCAGGGGAGGCAATGGATCTTCAATGAAGTAACAAACTTTCAATCTTTTCTATTGAAAAAACCTGAACTAAACAGAAATTTGATCTACAAACAGGATTCAAGAGAAGCTTAGAAAATTAAATAGGGGAAAATATATATTATTTAAAGGTTAAAATGGTCACATTTCTGGATAGGAAAATTATATCTATAACTCTTGAAAATCATATTTGTTATGGGGGCAGAAAGAAGGTGACATCACATGAACAGAGAGTGAGGTTGTAAGTGGACTTGTGATGATATGAAAAAAAAGACATTAAGGGGTGGGAAAGGGTCTGTGCTTGAAGAAGAGGAAAGGGGAGGTAAAATGGGACAAATTAGATCACAAGAGGAGGCACAAAAGATATTACAATTTAGGGAAAGAAAGGAGGGGAATGAACATTGTATGAAGCTTGATCTTGATAAAAGGTATTAAAAACAACGAAGTAATAAGGATACTAAATATATATGAACTAAGTGGTATAACAGCCAAAATCCTAGAGAAGATTTTAAGGCAATTACAGCAAGAAATAGAAAAACTATTCTAGTGGGGGATCTCAACCTTCTTCTCTTGTAATCAGATAAATCTATCCACAAATTAAACAAGAAAGAAACTAGGGAAGCTAATAGGATCCTAGAAAACCTAGATATTATAGACCTTTGGACAAAATTGAATAGGGACAGAAAGGAATGTACCTTTTTTCTGGGCAGGACATGGCACCTACACAAAAACTGACCCTGTATCAGGGCATAAAAACCTCACGATCAAATGCAAAAATGCAGAAATAGTAAAAGTTCCCTTTTCAGATCACAATGAAATAAAAATATATTCAATCAAAGGGCAAGGAAGGATAGACTAAAAACCCATTGGAAATTAAATAATATAATTCTAAAGAAATGAGTGGGTCAAACAACAAATCACAGAAACAATTCATAATTTCATCCACATGAATGACAGTAATAAGACAACATATCAAACCTATGGGAAGCAGCCAAAGCAATTCTTGGGGGAAATTTTATATCCCTAAATAGCTACATGAATAAAATAAAGAAAGAGATCAATGAATTAGACATGCAACTAAAAAGCTAGAAAAAGAACAAGAACAAATTAAAAACCCTCACTTAAATACCAAATTGGAAATTCTGAAACTCAAAGGAGAAATTAATAATATTGAAACTAAGAAAACTGTTGTCCAAATTAATAAAACTAAGAATTGTTCTCATGAAAAAAAATAGATAAATTTTTGGTTAACTTGATTAGATAAAGGATAGACAAAAACTAAGTCACCAACAACAAAAATGAAAAGGGTAAACTTATCACTAATGAAAAAGAAATTGAAGCAATAATTAGTAACTATTTGTTCAATGATACAACAGCAAATCTGATAATCTAACTGAAATGGATAAATATTTACAAAAATATAAATTACCCAGATCAACAGAAGAGGAAATAAATCACTTTAATAGACCTGTTTTAGAAAAAGAAATTGAACAAGCTATTAATTAATCTCCAGGGCCAGATGGATTCAAAAGTGAATTCTACCAAACAATTACTTTCAATACTAAGTAAACTATTTGGAAAAATAGGTCAAGAAGGAGTCCTTCCAAATTCCTTCTATGACACAAATATGGTATTGATAGCTAAAGCAGGAAGGGCCAAAACAGAGAAAGAAAATTATGGACCAATATTGTTAATGAATATTGGTGCAAAAAATTTAAATAAAATATTTAGCAAAGAGATTCCAGCAACTTATTAACAGGATAATACGCTATGAGCAAGTAGGATTTATACCAAAAAGGCAGGGCAGGAAAATTATTGCCATAATTGACCATATCAATGAGAAAACCATCAGAAATCATATGATAATCTCAATAGATGCAGAAAAAGCTTTTGACAAAATACAGCAGCTATTCCTTAAAAAAAAAAAAAACCTCAGAGAGCATAGAGATAAAGGGAGCTTTACTTAAAATAATAAGCACTATCTATCTAAAACTAATAGCAAGCACTATTTGTTTTTTATTTTTGTTTGTTTGTTTGTTTGTTTTTGCTTTTTACTGAGGCAGTTGAGGTTAAGTGACTTGCCCAGGGTCACACAGGTAGGGAATGTTAAGTATCTGAGATCAGATTTGAATTCAGGTCCTCCTGACTTCAGGGCTGGTGCTCTATCCACTGCACCACCTAGCTGCCCCACAAACACTATTTGTTAATGGAGAGAAACTGAGCAAGTCACCAGTAAGATCAAGGGTGAAACAAGGATGCCCATTATCACCACTCTTATTTAACAATAAGAAAACAAAAAGAAATTAAAGGAATTAGAATAGGCAATGAGGAAATAAAACTGTCACTCTTTGTAGATGATATGATGTTATACTTAGAGAATCCTTAAAAAAATAGAGAAAAATCTATTTACCTCCCAGGGTTATTGTGAAGATTAAATGAGATAAAAAAATTTTAAGCACCTAGCATTGTGCTTGGCACAGGGTAAATACTATATAAATGTTAGCTATCTATAAACTCTTAAATATTTTCTTCTGTCACAGGAATTTAAAATAAACAAACAACAAAAACTCATAGAATAAAAAAGTCAAGATTGAAATCTACCCATGCCTTCTCATCCACTGTCACTTAAGAAGCAAAAAAATTGAGAGACAATCAGACTTGAGAAATATCACTTTGGGAGCTGGCTGAAGGATGGACTAGAGAAAGGATAGCCTAAAGAGATAGAGAAAGTGCTATTGCATTAGTTCAGATAAATGGTGAGGAGGACCTGTTAGAGGGTAGTACATTGAAAGTAGATGTGGACTATCTCACATTTCCCCATTGATAAATCCTGGGTTGGCAAAAGAAATTAAATGGAATTTTGGGTAGTTTTGTAGAAGTCATCAACAATATGCAGATGACATCAGAAATAGTTTAGAAACTCAGAAATTCATAAAATATATGATTAGTATATAATTTCAACACGTTTTATCTTTTAATACCATAGGGTCCTTTTAAAAATTAAAATATGACTAAATACTTAATGCAAATAAGGTACTCTAAATACCCTATAAGAGGGGGAAAAAACCACCCAACTTTTCTAGTACAAAGGGAGGGCCAAAAAATTTTCATGGATTTTCCAGATACTGCAGGTACCAATATCCTAATCTTCATGATGTGGAAGGGATAGCTGTAATTGTCTAAGCAAAGAGAACTAGATGAATATGAGAAATCTTATGCATTTAGATATTCCAAAAAGCATCAACTGATTGGATATGTGTAGTGAGTGGTGCCTTCAACAGAAATAGGCAGTAGAAAATCTGCTCTTTTAGATTTTGAGTTTCTTGGGAAGAGTGTCTTTTGCAGGTTTTTTGGTTCTTGTTTTAGTTTAATTTTGCTTTGTTTTTGTATTCTCAGCATGATAGCACAGTATTTGGCATGTAATATATGCTTAATTAATGTTTATTAACTGACTGATGAAATGCAAAAGTTTAGAAGAAAAGTGCATTTGAGGAGGAAAATGAGATAATGAAAGCCATGAAACATGCCACAGCCCTTCTAAGCCTGGTTGTCTTATTCAGCTAAAACATCCACAAAAGAGAAAAAGGAGTGGAAAGGTCTTACTCACCAGACATTCCCCTGAATAACAAGCCTATTCCTGGAAGCCATGAGGTGATCTGGGTGATGAGGAAGTTGATGAGGGTATGGTAATACTGGAATAAGATGAGGAATTTTCCTTAAGCATCAGCAACATATTCTTGAGTCTCAAATTATTGACATACTTATGGGACAAAATCTTGCTGTAGCCATGGAAGATTAGTAGTTTGAAGGACAAACTGGATGAATTTTGAGTTATAATGGTCAAAGGGGATTGTGTAGCTATAATAAAGGTAAGCCCAGAATTGATTATCATCTGGAGTGAGATATGATCCATTCTCAGACTGGTTTATCATACAAATGGATCATGCTACATATCCTTCTTTTGGTGTACAGACCCTATAGTGGAGGTTACTGCTCAAAGATATTTGAGATAGAAAATAGAATTCTGCCCCTTTGGATTTTCTTTTCTTTCTTTCTTTTTTTTCTTTTCTTTCTTTTTTTTTTTTAACAAATAAGCTTATTCTTTTAACTTTGTTAGTTCTGTTTATGGCACCATGATTCACTCCGTCTCTAATATTTTTCTTTTTTTTGTTTTTTTTTTGTTTTGTTTTTATTGAAGCTTTTTATTTGTATAACATATGTATGGGTAGTTCCCCAACATTGATCTTTACCAAGCTTTCCATTACAAATTTTACCCCCAGTCCCCTCCCCTCCCCTAGATGGCAGGAAGGCCTCTACATGTTAATAATGTTGAAATGCTTGAGAAGTTATGGAAGAAAAATCCTATCTACAAGAAAAAAAAGAATCAGAGGAAGGCAACACAATGCAAGCAAATGTCAATAGAGATCATGAAAATGTTACGTTGTGGTCCATATTTCATGTCCCTCTTTCTGGGTGTATATGGTTTTCTTCAGTGAACAACTGGAACTGGTTTGAGACAATTCTTTATTGCAGAGAGCCATGTCCATCAGAATTGATGATCATGTAATACTGTTGTTGCTGTGTATGATGATCTCCTGGTTCTGCTCGTTTCACTCAGCATCAGTTCATGCAAGTCCCTCCAGGCCTCTCTGAAATCGTCCTGCTGGTCATTTCTTACAGAGCAATAATATTCCACAACATTCATATACCATAATTTATTCAGCCACTCTCCAATTGATGGGCATCCCTTCAGTTTCCAGTTTCTAGCCACTACAAAAAGGGCTGCCACAAACATTCTTGCACAGGTGGGTCCCTTTCCCTTCTCTAAGATCTCTTTGGGATATAGGCCCAGTAGAAACACTGCTGGGGCAAAGGGTATGCACAGTTTGATAACTTTTTGAGCATAGCTCCAAATTGCTCTCCAGAATGGTTGGATCCGTTCACAGTTCCACCAACAATGTATTAGGGTCCCAGTTTTCCCACATCCCCTCCAACATTCATCGTTATCTTTTCCTATCATTTTAGCCAATCTGACAGGTGTGTAGCGGTACCTCAGAGTTGTCTTAATTTGCATTTCTCTGATCAATAGTGATTTGGAGCAACTTTTCATATGACTAGAGATGGTTTTAATTTCATCATCTGAGAATTGTCTGTTCATATCCCTTGATCACTTATCTATTGAAGAGTGGCTTGAATTCTTATATATATGAGACAATTCTCTGTATATTTTAGAAATGAGGCCTTTATCAGAACCATTAAATGTAAAGATGATTTACCAATTTGATGCTTCCCTCCAAATCTTGTCTCCATTTGTTTTGTTTGTACAGAAACTTTTTAACTTAATATAATCAAAATTATCCATCTGGTGTTCAATTAGGAGTTCCAGGTCTTCTTTGGACATAAATTTATTCCATCTCCACAGGTCTGAGAGATAAACTATATTACGTTCCTCTAACTTGCTTACAAAGTCCCTCTTTATATCTAGATCATGAACCCATTTAGACCTTATCTTGGTATGTGGTGTTAGGTATGAGTCAAGCCCTAATTTCTTCCACACTAGTTTCCAATTTTCCCAGCAGTTTTTGCTGAATAGTGAGTATTTATCCCCAAAGCTGGGGTCTTTGGGTTTATCTAATACTAGATTGTTAAGGTTATTGCCTAAATTGTCCTTATTGCCTAAATTGTCCTGATATCCTATCCTATGCCACTGATCGACTGCTCTATTTCTTAGCCAGTACCAAATGGTTTTGATGACTGCTGCTTTATAATATAGTTTTAGATCTGGTACAGCAAGGCCACCTTCATCTACCTTTTTCTTTCATTAATCCCCTTGAAATCCTTGACCTTTTGTTCTTCCAAATGAACTTTGCTACTATTTTTTCTAGATCTGTAAAATAATTTCTTGGGAGTTTGATTGGTATGACACTAAATAAGTAGATTAGTTTGGGTAGTATTGTCATTTTTATTATGTTCACTCTGCCTACCACTGAGCACTTAATATTTTTAGAATTGATTGGGTCTGATTTTATTTGTATGGAAAGTGTTTTGTAGTTTAGTTCATATAGTTTCTGACTTTTCCTTGGCAGATAGATTCCCAAATATTTTATCCTATCATCTGTTATTTGAAATGGAATTTCTTTTTGTATCTCTTGCTGCTGAACTTTGTTGGTAATATATAAAAATGCTGATGATTTATGTGGATTAATTTTGAATCCTGCCACTTTGCTAAACTTGTGAATTGTTTCTAGTAATTTTTTAGTTGAGTCTCTAGGGTTCTCTAAGTATACCATCATGTGCAAAGAGTGATAATTTGCTTTCTTCATTACCTACTCTGATTCCTTTTATCTCTTTTTCTTCTCTTATTGCTAAAGCTAACATTTATAATACAATATTAAATAGTAATGGTGACAGTGGGCAGCCTTGTTTCACTCTGATCTTATTGGGAATGGTTTTAGTTTGTCTCCATTACATATGA